>JAUCMU010000151.1:15060911-15081681 GCA_032275025.1 Enteromius treurensis
TTCATTGGCCTTTAGTAAAAGCTCAAAGGCAAATCGGTCTCTCTGGCGAGTTCCCATATGTAACGTCGAAGTGATTCTACTGAAAGGGTAACTGGAAAGCACTTTCGCTATTTAATTTAATTTCAATTTTACAATTGAATTGAATTTCATTTCATTTCATTAAAAATAATAAAATAAAAAGATTGAATATATAAAATGAATACATTTTTTAAATAAAATTTACATTTAAACTGAATTTAATTAAACAGAGATTGATGACTATTAATATATATATATTTTTTTATAAAACAAGAGTCAAGAGTGTCAATGGATGTATACATATTTGGTTATTAGTAGTAGTTAAAATAGTAGGAGTATGCCGTTTTGATGTATAAAATTGCTTTAATAGTTTGCACAGAGCAGAAAAAGAAAATGTTCAGAAATAAAAATAAAATATTACCAGATATATGGCTGGATTCTATAAATTAGTGCTCAGTTAATGACGGTAATCAGACACAAGATGTAAGAAATCAAAGAACAGATTTGCATACATTCATCTGACAGTAATGAATGTTTAGCAGTAGCATTTCTTGAAATAGCTGGAGGAAAGCTCTTCTTTGTGAGGGCTCATCATTTCAGATCGAAATAGTGTCTTATTCACATGTGTTTTTGCGAAGCTGTTAAGTAAGTTGTCTTTGTAGTAATTGTAATTATGCAGCTGAATCCACACCCACAAATGTCTGAAGAGTGCAGTGAACAATAGTCGGTTGGGTCTGTTGCCTTTCTCGGGAACTGCCATATGATTTAATATGTGACAGGCAGACAGAGGGATTCAGAAAGGTGCTGATGTGGCCTTTGTTGCTTGCACTGTATGAAAATAATTTTAGGTTGTTGCACTAGTATTCCACTGAGACCTTCCAGAGAGAATGACAGGCGGCGCAGCATGCGAGGCAGACAAAAAACAACTCGAAAGTGAATTTTAGGGTCGTCTCAGTAGAAAATTGTCATGTTATGTTCATTTTGTCAGATATTCCACACACAAAATACAATGCGTTTTTGCTGTTTGTCTTGCAGGATGTATTTTGAGAGATCAGATCACATATATTAACTTTAATGTACACTTACATACTTTTTTCAAAAAAGTATTATTAAAAAGATTTGTGAGTCTCTATTTTCATTGCAAATGATAGATGTTTTGTAAGGTTTTTAGAGTTTACAGTGACATTTTTGAAATATGACTGTATGCTCAGCTGTAGATCTGTTTTCTTTACAGTTCTGTCTTTTTATGTTTACGAAGACATCTGCCACTTGGCTTTCAGAGATGCACTAATTGCATGAATTCAATAGAATGTTTAAAGCAATTAAATAATACATTGTTTCACTAATTAAAAGCTCTCTTGTTTGTTGATTAAAAAAAAACAAACAAAAAAAAAACCTGAAACTTGAATGGAATGTTTGTTTGGGTCTCATTGGTCAGCTCTATTTGCACAGAAGAGCCAGTGCAGTAATTCATGCATAACCTATTCCAAATTATGTATTTTTTTTTTTTCACAAAATCTAATAAAAAGTCATAGAGTATTAGAGGAGGCATTTTGTTCAGACTTCTAACGTCTTTTCAGAAATGTTTCTTCACGCAGAGTTCAGTAAGGTGTAAGAATATTTGAAGATCATAAGACTGTTCAGAGGTGAACATATCTAAATTTCTTCCCCCTAGCTTCTTAATTAGAACTATTTATTAACTTGCTTACTTACCTAAACTTGTAAAAACTTCCAACATTTGTTAAATTCACTCTGACTGATAATTTGTTAAATTCACCGGTTAGACTGCCTGTATCGTAGTTTAAAAGGGTTTGCTTTGCATTTGTTTTCTGTTTTAACTGTATTTTTATTCCTCAATGGTTTGCCAACAGTAATGGCAGATTCATATTTAGTTATAAGAAAAAGAATACCAACCATAATGTTTTATGCAGAATACGCTTGTTAAAGTTGGTGTTCAGCAAAGGTTAACTGTGGAAGCTATTAATGAAAAACCTAATAGCAGTTTTGCACAACTCTTTTGTGGCAGGTTGATTGAATTTTGAAGACCAAAGACCATGAAGAATTGCTAAAAGCTTCTGTAGGTCTCCAAACAAAACCTTTTTCTTTCCTCATAGAATTTTTGAGCAGAAAGGTTAGGTATTTCTTCTAATTTCATCTCTTTTTCCATGTGTGGAGCACCTCTCTGATTCCACCTGCACGGAGTGCTATTGATCCCCGCCTCTGGCTCACAACTGTCAGTACTCGCTGGCACATCCTTGTGCTGATGGCAAGAAAGGGCTTTTAGAGGGAGTGAAATCAAAAAGCAATTTACATGTTTTTCCCTCTCTCTCAAACTCTTTCTCTCCCTCTCTATCCTCCCACAGAACTCCTGTCAGCCTGTCACGAGCTGCATTGCCGCTATGGATGCATCATGACCAGAAACGGCACATTCTGCTTCTGTGCGGATGGATTCGAGGTGGGAGAGGATGGGCGTAGCTGCAGAGGTAGGCGCTCTCAGGGTTACAGGCGAATGATTGGCTTTGGAGAAATAGGGGGGGGTGGCTGTCCATCCCCCAGGGTGTCTTTTTGCACCTCTGTCCTGCTTTATTTGACACGTGGCATTGACTCCAGAGAGGTCAAAGTGACTTCTCTGCCTGTTTTGGCCTAAATGAGACCCTCTGAGTATGATATCAAGAGGCTGCTTGTTGTAGATGATGGTGAAATATTGCCACATTATGACTAATTGTCTCAGTAGCAGAAATCAGGCTCAAGCAGGAAGTTGTAAATGGGGGATAGATTTGTCTCTTTACTGTGATGAATCTGTTCCAGTCAGGGACAACAGTACACGATGAGGTCTCTTGCCTTGCAATAATAGCATAAATCACACACACACACATATATATATATATATATATATATATATATTAAATATGTCTTAATAAATATTTTATATAGAGTATATGCACACTATTTTTTGCTGTACTTTTTTGTATGTGAAATAGATTCTAGTTTTTTTTTAATCATTTAATCATTTTTAAGGTCTAAAAATTATCTCTCAAAAACCAAAAGAAAACAAAATTTATAGACAATTATTTATTTATTTATTGAAGGTTAAGATCCTCTTCTCGATTATTCATCAATTTAAAATACTTTTTAGAATTTTTTTTTTGTACCCTGAATGTAGAAGGTTTCTCTGGACGTTCAGCTAAGACAAATCAGTAAATCACCAGTGGAACATTACACTTCAGTACAGCTTAAACAGGCAAAGCTCTAGAGACTGGTGCAAGGCAGGACTTGCCCGGAGATACGAGGTGGCTTAGGGAGAAGCCACCGAGAGGCCACATTAAGTGGATTTTATGTATTTGGGTCATGTTTGAGCACACCTAATTTGTCATAAATGACTCTTCCTCTGTGTACAGATCATGATGAATGCGCCATGTACGGGACATGCAGCCAGACCTGCATGAACACCTATGGGTCATATCGCTGCAGCTGTACAGATGGGTACAGCCTGCAGCCGAACAGACGCTCCTGCATAGCCAAACACGGTAAGAGCATGATAAATTAATGACCGGGGATCTGCATAAGCCGCCTGAAATGTTGTCACGTCCTGATATTGTTCTTTCACAAGAGTGCACCGAGTTGAAACAAGGTGGATTATTACTCTGTGTGATTTGAATGAAATTAACTTACAGAGGCGGTAGCACTGCCTTAAGCCGCCTTTGGTGCTGGTAATTTTCTGACCTTGAAAAACATGTTTTGTATGCTTGAGAAATATTAAATGCTTATTAAATGTTGCGTCTATCTGAAATGACTTGTATCTAAAACAAATAGGAGAGATTGGGGCTAGTTGTCACATAAAATTGCACTAAATTTTCTACCTATATACCTCACACAGTGACAACACGCCCCTCTACTAAGTCAATGCAAACTTCATTTAACTCATTTTTATCTTCTTCAGGTCAGTTCTACGTATGTATAGAAATTCTTCCCAGTTTACAACTTGCCTTTTCCAAGTAAGCTTTCAGGGATCACGTATGAATCCACACTAAACCAGTTCAGCCTCTCATTCCCATAAGGACCTGAAAATTGAGGCAGTTTGCTTTGGATATTCTGCTACAGTCCTTATATCAGTGTTGCTGTGCCAAGGGAGAGAAATAATGGAGCTATTGGTCGAAGATAAGCCAGACATTGAGGATTAAGTGAAGGCTGAGTTTTATGAAGAGCAGGGCCTGAAGGACAGCTATTCTCTGTCTTTATCAGCCCATGCCAATGATTACTTGCCTAATGGCACCTGCCTGTGAGAGTGTCTCCCCACCAGCCACAAATCCAATCACGTTTATCATTAAATCGGCTGCTTTGTAATAAGGAGTTTTTGTAGGGAAAACACTCACTACAATTTTAAATGGATTCTAATCCCTTTTGTAGATTGGTCATTTGTTTGGGCTCAGGTAATTGAAGTGGTTTTTAATAAAAAAGCGTTATTGAGTCCCAAATGTTCAATAACTAGCTTTTCTGCAGCTGTGAGAATTATTATAAAATAAGGTGAAAATGTGCTGCATATATTTGAATGACTTGCAGTGTTAGCAGTGTGAAACCATATAGATTAGAGCAAATTTAGTGAGCACGTATATGAGTGGATTAAGCTTGGTAAGCATTGCTTTTTTTGCTGCCTGTGAACACTTTTGTGTAGGTTTGCTGGTGTTGGATTGACTATTGTGTCTTAGCAAAACGGTGGACATTAAAAAAAAATTTTTTTTTATAAATTTTTTTTATAAAGTTTGTATTTTCATCGGGGGAGATCTGGAGAAATTTAGAATTATACCACTTGCTCACCAATGGATCCGAATCCACAAGTAATCCAGTCGATTAATTAAGATCTTGTGAAGTAAATAATAAACAAATCCTTTATTAAGATCTAAAACGTTTGGCTTAAACGCAAGTCTTCTATCCATGATTTTGCATTCTCAAGTGTACTCCAGTGGATCCATTTAAGCATCACATTTGTGTTTAAACATATCATTAAAAATGAATTTACATCGATTTTTAATCATAAACATTGTGGAACTGTTAGTACTGACTGGGAATATCTGGAAAATTATATACACCAATCAATTTGAAATTTTCTTATAATGTAATTTGCAGTCCTATGAATTTTGGCATTGCAAGCTGTCCCTGCTTAAACTCTCAAAAGATGTCTCATGCAAAGCTTTTTGTGACCTAAAAAGATGATGTGTCCCAGTATTTATATTGGTGTGGTGCACTACAGCCGGTTTGCATATGTGTTTTAAATTAAATGGAAATTACACACTGTACGCTCCGTGGGAAATAGCTAGCAGGCAGCGGCGCACCTTGGTGCTGGATGCAGAATCTGTCCCACGTTTAATCAATGTGACTGCTTTCCTATGAGGAATAAACTGAATATCATTACCCATAAACTTAACTGAACTCAGTGCTCACCCACATTAATATTAATTTAGCAGAAAGAGGTTGTTGCAGTGGGATAACTATGGGGTTTCCATTAGATGTAAAAGCTCATGCATATAAATTTCAATGCATCATCTTTTCCCGGCCGTCTGACAGGGGCCAGCAGAGGATGACATAGTCGTTAGAAAGGTGAATGTTTAATAAGACTCTTAGAAATAAATACACTGAAAAAGAATTTAAAGAAAAAAAATCTCTTTACCTCTTTTTATATATCCTGTGCTTTTATTATCTTTATACGTTATATACTGTATATATATATGTGTGTGTGTGTGTGTGTGTGTAAACACACTATACATACTATATACTATATATATATACACACACACACACACACACACACACACACATTAACCTAAAGAAAGAATTCACAGGCAGAGAAATACACACACATACGTGCACACACACACCTAAATTGTATTATACAATGTGGATATAATACCCCCTTTTATTTTAGAAATACATTGCAAAACTGAATAAGAAGAGAAATGTTCAGCTGGCTGCTGTGTTCTGAAAATGGGTTTCTCTCCTAAGAGACATGCTTCTCAATTACCCGTACCCTCTGCAGAAGCCTGTATTATCCTATTCTACTGAAAGCATGGAATGCCCAGGAAATGCCTGGCCTCAAGTTGTCTTGTCACTAATTTCCTATCCATCTATTCCAGAGACCAATGAAAACCCTGCAGCACTGCTGATTGGAGGCTCGGATAATATTATAATCACAGCCCTAAACGGATCCCGCCTGCAAACCCTCAAACAACTGGACTCAAATGGAACTCATGGCTTGGATTTCAACCATAAAGAGGAATCAGTATGCTGGGTCACATCTTCAGAGTCCTCCGGACAACTCCGGTGTGCCAGGATGAGGAAAGCAAGTGGTTTCACTAAAGAACAGGAAGTAAAAACAGTCCAGAATCTCCACGGTATGATTCCTAGTCCAATACAATACTTTGAAAGAAAACTGATGCATTAATTTTGATGGGGTGAGACAAAGTGAGACGACTAAATTTTTGCTTGTGCATTAGAAATTCCAATTCATTTCAAACATGATGCAGAATTTAAATTGCAATTTATTCGTTGAGCATTCACCCAAAAATATGTTAAAATATGCACAACATATGTGGTATATCAAGTCAATAAAGAAGGTTTTTTTGTTTTTTTTGGGGATTAATATTATTTATTTATTTATCTTTTATATGTTACCTATAGAAATGTGTATTTAAGTTGTGCATTTACTTTTTAAGAACCATGATGAAAAAACAACATTATCCATAATTATCTAAATTATTCCAAAATTGAAAACAAATGTTAAGAAATATTGCAAGGTAAAACAAGACTTAAGTTGATGTTAAAGGTAAAGTACATTTTGTCCTTTACTCATGAGACCTTATCTTTTAATTCTGAACAAAACATTTAGTGTAACCCTGAGTTCTGCTTGACTGCGTAGTGCTTATCAGTTCAAGCTGTATGGAAGCTAACAGAGCTTATAATTTATTTACAACCACACTAAATGTTTTATGCACATTTGTGTAGTTCATCCTACAGTATGTATCCATTATGAATTCATTAAAAGATCTCCAATGGAAAATAATGTATTACTCTTTTAATAATTAGCCTGTTCGTTTTCAGTGTTGAATCAGAGAATAAGAACATGTTCTCATTTCAGAATGTTGATCCGAACAATAGTCTCTGAACCAAGAATTTCTTTACGACTTAAAGCAAAGCATTTCAGTTCTAGCATATTTCAAGTCTGGTGCAGTGCATTAAGAGTCTCTAATGGACCCCAAATTTATGATCTTGAAAAAGTAAATAAATTGTACTAATATGATTTTTGGTTTGTGTGGCGCTTTTTGTTTTTGTTGAATTGTAAGCATTTTCTTTTTAGTTTAAAGTACGCTGTATTTTTTGCTTTTTCAATTTTTTTTTTTATCTTGCTTGTTAATGCATGAAAAATGCCATGAAAAATCCAATTAAAATGGGCAAATATTCCAGCTAATACATCATATAAAGTGGCATTAACAGCATTGAATGATAAAATATTAATTCAAAAAAGAAAAGTACCAATTTTAATATGTAGATTAGGAATTTGTTTTTTATGAATAAGGTCTTCCATGAAATTGATTGATTGATTGATTACCACTTAATGGCAAGAATTATTAATGACTTGTGCATGAACATTTGCCAATTTTATGTGTCACAACAATATACCATGTTTTCCTTTGTTTCAGACGTTGATCAATTAGCCTTTGACTGGCTCACAGGAAACTTTTACTTTGTGGATCAAGCAAGCGACAGGATATTCGTTTGCAACCAATATGGAGACACCTGCATCACAGTGATAGACCTCGACCTGTTAAACCCTAAAGCAATCACTCTGGATCCTCTAATGGGGTGAGTTGAAAATGTGAAAGCGAGATTGCATCTTTGACAAGGCTTTTGATGATCTAAATCCTTTGACATATATTGTGACTTTTCAATCAAATATTTCTCTGAATGTGTCTGTTCCCAGAGCTCAATATTTACTCTTCTTTTCGACACTGTCTGGTTGCATGATTGTGCTACGACTCCCACAGTCAGGAGTGTCATTAGTATTCCATGATTTATCCAGCATCCCACAGTCTCGAACGCCCTTGCAGAAATCTGCTTTACATGAGTTTTGTTTTGCTTTGACACCACAAAGCCGCAGTTGAAACAAGTGGGTGGCGGATCCCTCACGTCAGCATGGTGATTGTGGAAGTGTTTCGGGAGAAATGAGTAAAAGAACACAAAGAGCCCTCAAAGGAGAGAAGGGCAGCATGATTATTCTAGTTATTAGCTGCTAAAAGGAGAGCCGTGGTAATATTCCCGGCGAGCTTAGAATAGGAATTCAGGAGAGAGTTTGTCCCATTTATTCATGAGAGTGCAAGGACAGGCAGAGCACTCTGTTCCGGGTTTTTTAATGAGACGCCTTGTGCCCAGTGAACCTAAATTGTAGCACCGGTGTTCAGCAGACTAAAGACTGCAAGGAGAACCCAGGCCATCAATTTCGCTTCCGTATTTTCGGTGTGTGACTGTCATTCTTTTTGTTTTCGTGCTGTGACTCTGACAAAAAACAAATCCTAACTGCCCTGAATGAAGGTGAGTTTAAAGAAAATGACAGCCGTTTTTCTCTTTGAGTCTAAATGCGGTGTTCCCTTTCAGTCAGTCACTATGACATTATGTCATTGACTGACGTCATGGGATCCCGCCTGTAAGACCAGTGGTTTTTGCATATAAGATTCCTGCGTGCAAACCACCATTAGCTTTCTGCTTCGATCTCAGAAAAGAAGAAAAGTATCACCTGCTAGTCGAGATCCTCGGTCGGAGCGTTCCTGCATTCCAGCGGAGAGACTGCATTGGTTTCACAATTGTGTGCGTGGTCCTCCCCTCGGCAGTCCTGGCCTAAACATTTCTTACAGCTACACAGTCGCGAAGCATGTCCTCCGGGATGTCTTTTTGACCATGTGCTTCTAGATGCGGGAGTTTCCTCACCTCTGATGATGGCCATGATCGCTCACTTGTCTGGGCCTCAGTCACACTGAGACAGCTTTCGCGGATGGTTCATGCCCTCTTTACGAGCGCATGTCCATGGCTTCGCTCAGGTCATGGCTTTCTTTCATTAGAAGGCTAGCTTTAGCGGACCATAAAGGCTCCTCGGCTGCATCGGCTAGTGGTTTGGCAGACCTCAGGATGACAATCAGGAATAATCCACCGGGCATGTCCCCACGGACTCCTGATATCCCAATGCGAAGTCTTGAGGAGCTTCCGAAAGATGGCGCCAGTTCGTCCTTAGCAGGGGTGTAGAGCTGGCCGCCGTAAAGGGGTGGAGGGAAGACTGTGAAGTTGACCTGAGACGGTCTGCCCAGAGATTAAGAAAATTTATTTTCAGGGGACCTCAACATCTGTGCCCCCAGCTTCCAAGGAGGGCCGAGTGCTTTCTCTTTTGCTGTCGCCGGCTGTACCCACCCATCCACAGTAAGAGCAATTTTCCAAATCTCGGGGCCCCAATTGCCATGTTCAGGTTGCGAGCGACACCCTGCCTCCTCACATTCAGGTTCATGGTGCCATTTCGCCACTGCGGGAACGGGGAGAGCTGGTGTTTACTGTTCACAGCAGCCCGCCTCGCTTCCGGGGCCGAGTCGCCTCTCTCCTCCTGGCTGCCCCACCGTGGATATGTTCACTCTTGTCGCCGGTCACAACTCGCCCGCCATCTCCTCCTCTGGAGTCAATCACAGTTCAAAATCCGATGCGCTTTCACAACTGCTCACTTTACCTGGAGAATGGAGACTCCATCCCGGGACAATCCAGCAGATTTGGAGTCAATTCAGGGAGGCCCAGGTGGATCTGTTCGCCTCCCAAGAATCCTCCCACTGCCAGTTGTTTTACTCCCTCAACGAGGCCCCCCTCGGCACAGATGCTCAGGCACACAGACGGCCACGGGATATTCGCAAGTATGCCTTCCCCCCAGTGAGCCTCTTTGCACAGACTGCACAGGCAAGATCAGGGACCCCTTGGTTGCACCACTCTGGCCCACCCGAACCTGGTTTCTGGACCTCATGCTCCTGTCGACAGCCCCTCCGAGGGCAGTCAATGACGTACATCTCCATTCCCTCCTTCAGGGAACGAGGGTTACATACGTAACCGAGACATTCTTTTTCCTGTTATCATCAACAAGAGATTTTCGGTCCATTCGTGTATATGAATGATGGAAATTGTTACACTCAACATGATGGTCTTTTTGCATTAAGGTAAAGTAAAAAAAGTATATATATATTTTTTTTTGCAATGCTCAATATGGTGTCTGTTACAAAAACACCAGTTTGTTAGCTCTATTAAATACAGTAATCCAAAATACAGACTTGACTTGGCATTGAACAGGCTTGACTTGAATACGAAACACAAGCTCTCCAACAGCAGGTTACATAATTCAATACTCAACAAAAGACAAAGGCAACATGAGACCTATTTATAGAAAACATTTTATATTCATTTATTATTATTTATATTAAACAGTACAGGTCTTATGAAAAGAACCAATCAATGAGACACATGACTAACTTGACATGTTACCTTATTTGTGTGTTCAGTGCATATTTCTTAATTGTTTATTTTATTTTAATTTTTTACATTTAAGATATCTTCAAATTAGTATTAGAATATTCTAAAAGCATTATGAGCAAATAAAAAGCATATATAATAACATTTTCTGTGATTTGAAAGCCGAAGTTGTACAAAGTGCACAAATAAAGCGAAAGCAAATGCTTCAGTTTTTTGGTCAAATAAAATGGTTGGGTAAATAAAGAATTGCTCTGTTTTTCCAGCTTTCAACTGTGCAAAGCTCTCAGTGCAGTACATATGCTGTAGGATATGGCTTTAGAAACATATGCTTCTGGTTTTTAGCTTTTCTCTTGGGCTTTCATATGTTTACCAAAGATCCCCTTATTCACCTCACAGAGCCGACCATAAGTAGAAAATCCGGTTTAGGAAAAATCTTGAAGTTGGCCCTTTTTACCCTTATCAAACAAGCTCAACACTGTTCCTCTTCCATTCACTGTAAACGTTTCCTTTTTGCATCCTTTTATCGTTCATGATGAGCATGTAATTGAACTTAAACGCTTTTTTTTTTTTTTTTTTTTTAACACGCCGTTGGTGCGTTTACATGAACATAACCCACGGGAATGGCTCTCTCACATTTGTGCATGGCCTTCAATGCATCCAGCCAGTTTCCTCCCGGGAGTGTGGGAGAGGAGTGCAGCGGTTAAACCTCCAGGCTTCAGCAAAGTTCAGTTTACTACATTACACAGCCGTTCTGCTTTTTCTGGTCCTCCTCCTGTAATTGGCGAGATGAGGTTGGAGCTGCTTGTGTGTGAGGGAGGCTGGTAATGCAGGAGGTCTGTCAGCCTGGAGCGCTTGAGTGAAAACAAAAGAAATTGAGGCAGTTTGTGGTAGTGGCTCAGCATGAGGCGTAGTAGTTATGGAAAGAGTTCACGAAACGTTAAGTGTTTCGTTTGTGGTTCTGATATATTTTTCCTTCCCTATTTTTTTGTCCAATTTCTTGCCTGCTTTCCTGAAGGAGCCTCCGTCCTCTTGTACGCTTCTGGAGAGGCTTTATGTAAAATTTAGCTTCCTAATTTGAAACAAAAATCACAGAGAGGGAATAAGACTGAACTTGGTTTAACCTCGCTTCTCAAAGTCTAACTTATATTCCCCCGAATCAATTCGAAAAGCAGGGTGAGAGATTTTTTTAGTCAGTGGAGAGTGTGAAACTTGAATTTGGTTTAGAGCAAAATGAAAACAGAGCTGTGCGTAAATCTTTATACATCCGCTTTTTACCCCCCACCCCTCTTGTTTGGTAATCTGTCTTGGTGAAAGAAAGGGGAGGCATTTTCTCTTCTGTATTCTCTATAGTAATGAAATTCCCCTACGGTCTGGGTTTAGGTTGGACCATTGTGTCACCTTGCAGTGATTACTTAAAGTCAGGGTCGAAAGGTCTAAAGAAGCAGATGAGATGTATGACTGGGTCAGATTGGTTCCCATTGTGTTTTGTGATTTGTCTGGTCTTATTGAGTTTGTTATCTAACCACCAAACAAATAAATAAAGTATTGCTGATTTATCATTCTGTAGCTATTGTTATGTGGTATAAGAATGCAACATTCACTGCAAGAATATCTTCTGCACACATGTCTCATCTGTTTTTATTATTAGAATCAGACATAGAAAGTATATACAGTACAGTAAACAATGGTGGAAAATGTTTGTTTGCCTCAGACACACAAGCTCAGTGCTGGAGCGCAGAACAATATATGTCATATACACAATTTATGGATTTATTTTTAATTCATTTTGCTTTATTGCCTTTGGTGTCCTCTCATTATGTATTGCTGTTTCTTAGTGTGTTTCAGTGTTGCTGATAATAAATTCAAATTAATAAATGTAATTTATTTTAAGAATTCTAGATTTTGTACAGTACACAGATTATACAGTAGCATGGATTTCTGTATGAAATCTTATAATAGCAGGAAAAAAGACACTGAACTTGCACTGAACTAATGCGGCGGAGAGTATGTCTGATTTTTAATCCTGTTTGAACAGCTTTGAACATAACGGAACAATGCAGTTCGTGTTTTTTTCTTCTAGTATGAGTTGTTCTTTTCTTTATCTTACAATATAGTATCAATTTCTGTATTAAGGGCTGAACTGTTCCAAAGTAAAAAAAAAAAAAACGAGAAAGAAAAAAATAACAAGAATCTGG
Organism: Enteromius treurensis; assembly: GCA_032275025.1. Lineage (NCBI taxonomy): Eukaryota > Metazoa > Chordata > Actinopteri > Cypriniformes > Cyprinidae > Enteromius > Enteromius treurensis. Next base: position 15,073,664 of record JAUCMU010000151.1, read on the forward strand.
CTGAGGAAAACAGAGCAAGTCAAACACACCACAGTGTACTGGAACTTTGTATGTGTTACAGGAGCCAATTAGTTTTTATTGTTCTCAGGCAGGAAAAGCATCACTGGTACCAGGTTCAATTATTTACAGCATTCAGATAACAAAAGATTTAAGGAGGGTCAAGAAGCAGAAGCCTTAGAGAGACATCTTTTTTACATCTTTTACTAATATTCTAATCAGCTAAAAGTCTGACTTTGAAACATTTAATGAGTTCTGCGACTTCAGTCCCCAAGGGACAAATGAAATGACTTACAAGAAAAGGTTGATACTGCGCTCCAAAGAATTCTGGATAACAACAGACTACGAGATGGATAAAAAAAAAACCATGATAAAAAGCTTCTTACGGTAAAGTTTTTTTAATTTCCTTTATGTTCTGTTTGCTTCTCTGGAGCAATTAAGCACTTGGGGACCGCTGGCTGCGTGTGAACCCTTTCCTTGTTAGATTCCTAATTAAAATAATATGTTTGCAGTATCAGCCACTAGGTATCTTACGTTGTTAGAGCTTGAACACTCAGTCGAACACACTTTGCATTCACTGGTAGATTTTTGTAGCTGTTTGTAGTCTGGTCATCTATTTGCATACACAAAGGGCAAAAAAATTACGCTTTTTTTGAGCAGGGCTACTGTAATTAAATTACTTCAAAGGAAAACGGTGTCATTTGATAAATGCATTTACAGTATGCATGTCACTAATGAGGTCTTGCTTTAATTGGCAACATGTTTTATGAGTGGAAACAAAAATAAAGTCTGTGATGAAAAATTGCACTCATGAGATCTTGTTGTTTTCATGTGTCACAGTAATATGTACTTTTAAGGGCATATGAAGGAATGTGTCATTATTGACTTCACCAGATGTTGTTTCAGACCTGTAAAGCATACGGAATACTTCTTTGATGACTTCTAGCTAATGTATTAGCGGTTTGGAATGACATGAAGATGAGAAAATAAGGATAAAAGTTAAATTTTTGGATGACCTTCATTTGTTTGTAATAAAACTTTGCACTTTCTCTCGATCACATGCAGGATGCTCTTCTTCACTGACTACGGAAATCAAGCCAAACTGGAGCGCTGCAACATGGATGGCACCAACAGAACTCGACTTGTGGATTATAAGGTTGAGCGGCCGACTGCGGTGGCATTGGATCTAGTGAAAAAGTTGGTGTACTGGGCAGACGCATATCTGGATTACATTGAAATGGTGGATTACAATGGCAAAAACAGATACACTATCATCCAGGGATATCAAGTGAGTTATTGTTCTTTTCATTTTTGCATTGTCGTTTGTGATTTTAAAGCTTCAAACATTGCTGTTTAAAGATTTGGGGTTGAAGATTGTAATGGCAAAGCTGAATATTTAACAGCCAGTCTTAAGGCCTGTTCACACCAGGACATTTATTGCCTTGTGACTTAACAAAGGGCTCCAATGTGAGTGTGCACACCGAAGCGTAAAACGCAACGTTAAAAACTGGCCGACCAATGAGATTTGCCAGGGCAAAATGAATGTGGAGCTGCTGGTCTTGTTGGTTTCTTCATCGCCAGAGCCGCTGCTACTTGAAATATCCATGTTTTTTGCTAGTTAACAAAGAAGCGTGTGAATGGTATTGACCAGCATGTCTTCTCCGGTTCCTGTCTTGTTCTGTTTGACAAGCGAGTGTCTGAAAGATAAAAAGTTGTCGGACTTGGCCTCGCTGATGATCGGTAACAGTTGAACAGCTAAATTAAAAGGTGTGTTAAAAAAGTTACCCATGTTAATTTTACTTATGTTCACATTGTTTCATGTGAATCTAGAGCTGCTTGGATTAAAAGTGACTTGTTTGTAAGGTGCATCACTACACTTTTGACAACAGACAATGTCTGTTTTGTCTGTGAAATCTTGCAGAAATTTTGCTATGTTACCATATTTTATCACACCAAAAAGATGTCGTTTAGATGCTGTAATTGAGCTCCTAATATAATAAAATGAATATGTTATGCATACTTACTAACAGTGATGTGAAGGGAAGTAAAGAGTTGTTTGTCTGACGCAATATTTAAATCATCCCTGATAGGGGAAAAAAGAAACCAACACAGTCGTACACAGATTGATTTCAAGTATTAATTGGTTATGACATTTTTACCCAGCAGCAACTGTATCTGTGTGGTTTCATCTGCGTTTTAATTTCTCAAGCTAGTTCTTGCATTAATTAGTTTAAATGAAGGTCTACAGAAGCAGATTCACCATTTGAATATTTTACCTGAAGTGCACTTAACAGGACGGTAATTATGGATCATTATTATTCAAAAGTAGACCTCAGCTAAGCAACCCGAAGATCTTCTTGTTGTTGGAAAGTGTAGAAGGCCACGTACATTGTGCAACGGATGACTGTATGCAGGCAGGTGCGGGTGTGCTTGCTTTAATGGAGCTCTTAAATGTGAGCCGCAATGTGTTGGTGAGAGGTTGCTAACACATTTAATTTCCATCGCAAATTAAGGTGATATTCTGCGAGTCCTGAAAATGGTATCTACCCTTTTTTAACTTGATTGTTTTTTTAACGGGTTTCTTATTATGTGATGACACCCTTTCTAATAAGGCACCATTACAGGGGAACTTTTTATTTTTATTTAAAGCATGCTTTGTTCTTTACTCACTTACACTCCTCTGCACTCAACTGTATTCATATATACAGTATGTATATATATATATATATATATATAAAGGTACATTTGATATACAGTGGCCACCAGAGTGTTTGGATGCTTAAGCTGCACTCAAAAATTCATGAATGTAATTACATTACATGACATATATGCACAAAAATTGCACCAAAAATTATATTTATAAAACAATAGGGAACACTTATTTATTCACTATTAACTGCAACTTTTCCCTTAATAAATTCCTAATTAGCTGCTTTATTAATAGTTAGTAAAGTAGCTGTTAAGTTCAGGTATTGGGTAGGAATAGGGATGTAGAATAAGGCATTAATATGTGCTTAGTTAGTACAAATAAAGGGCTAGAATTCTAGTAATATGCATGCTAGTTAAGAGACTCTAAAAGAAAGTGTTACCAAAGAACTCATCGTAATTTTGTCTTAATTGAGAGTTTTTTGACTATTTTATGTACTGTACATACACTATGATTAAAAAGTTTGATTGATTGATTGATTTTAAAATAAATTAATAGTTTTAGTTTTTAGTTGCTTTCGTTTATTTAGTATTTAGCACATTAAAATTACATTTACTTTAAATAAATACATACTTCACATGGTTTCCATACAAAACATTTGAAGGATCATGTGACTCAAGACTGGAGTAATAGCTGCTGAAAATTCAGTTTTGTCATTACATATTTGGATTGAAAGAAATTATTAAATGGTAATAATGGTAGTATAACATAATTATAATTATAATTGCAACAATATTCTCCTGTTTTTGCTCAAATAAATGCAGCCTTGATTAGCATAAGATACTTCTTTCGATTACAATTTATATTCAGATTCAATTCTTACTATTAATAAAGTATTAACTATGACCTTTGCCCTTGATTAAACTATTAATGTGCTTATTATAATTGCTTATAATAATCAGTAAGGTAGTTGTTAAGTTTGGGAACTGAGTAGAACTGAGGGCTGTTGAATATGGTCCAACATAATATGTGCATTGTACTAATAAACAACCAACATGTTATTAATAGGCATGCTAATAAGTAAATAGCTAATAGAATTGGTCCAAATACTTGTTATCCTTCTTACAGAAGCTGTACCGACCCAAAAGATTTTCAGAGGTGTATATCATGTAGTATCATTACGAAATGTTCTATGTTAATACTGCATGATGGACCCCTGTGTAAACTCATATAATACACGTACTAAAACTGATCTCAAGGCCAGCTAATTAAAAGTGATTGCTTGAATGGCAAAAATTACATTTTAGTTGTGCATTACGTGTTCAAATACTTAAAATAAGGGATACTGGAAATACTGGAATATCCTCTCTTGCCCTGGAGGAATGGTGAGTATCTGACAATAAATTTAAACAGGAAAAGCATTTTGAGCCACACTATTTTGCCACTATTTCGTACCTCTTGCAGTAAGAGAGGGAGAGGATGAATTACCTCCCTGTGGGTTTAGGTGAAGCACAATGCACATTTCAATGTGTGTATATTTGCAGGCAGTTTTCAGCGCTCCCAGTCTGCTCCTGTCACATGTTGCTTGCAGAGATAGCATGTAGGCTAGAATCACCGCACAGAATCGAGGTGTCCCCAGAGAAACACATGCACTCTGGCTGACCCTGCAGAAGGCCTTGAACTGCCTGAATGCATATCAACATGATTCCCTTACCTTCAGCCTGTCTGCAAATCTGCACCTCTTTATTCAGATTGTGGGTTGTTGCCAGGTCAAATTAAGCCTAATAACAGCTTCAGCTAATGGCTAATTTGATGTTGAATGTTGATGTCGAATCGAAGGGAAATACCAAGGACTGTATCTGTGCTTTTCTGTTTCTGTTGAGCTTACAAGGGGATATTTACCTAGCTTATGTAGGTTTTGGGTGTTCTAATCAACCTGAAGAAGTCAATGCTCCTTTTTCTAGGTGGCCCACCTGCATGGATTAGCTGTCTTTGAGGACTACTTGTACGCAACTCGCTCTGAGCCCTCCAGTGGAGCAGTGGTGGACATCTTACGGATAAATCGCTTTAATGTCACAGACCCGGAGACGCTAACCAGCATAGGAAATGCGAAAACAATACGGGTTTACCACAAGCTCAGTCAACCGAAAGGTAAAGTATGCGTTTGGTTTGAGTTGCTTGTTTAGAACGAATAGCAGGCATATCTATGCTTCTGGGTTTTTTGTTTTTTTTTGGTTTGTTTTTCTGCATCATATGCATCACTTTTTGGCTTTTGTTTCAGGTTTAATATCATGTATCCTATATATATATATATATATATACTAAAGCTACAATACATTCTACAAGATTATGTGTATATATGAATATGCTAATTGCAAAATTGACACCAGTGTCCTCTCTTCAGTCAAGGGCCATGCGTGTGAAGTCGACCCTTATGGTAAACCAGGAGGATGCTCGCACATCTGCCTTCTCAGCGGGAGCTACAAATCCCGGAGCTGCCGCTGTCGTACCGGATTCAGCCTGGGAAGTGATGGCCTGTCCTGCAAAAGTCAGTCCACCTTAGTTTACAGCCTTACTTTTGTGCACTGTAGCTGTTCAAATGTGCTGTTCTTAAATAACAAGATTGATAATGATTATAATAATATAATATTACTAATAATAATAAAGTTAAGTCTGTTGGTGTAACTTTTAAACATGTAAGCCTGAATTATCAAATAGTAGTACATTTACTAAAAGACAAAACCTAAACAGGTTTATGTTCAAAGCTCTGTAGTTTTTATTATAGTGGCAAAACATATAATGCAATGTAGTACAATGATGATTGAGAAATATGATATATCTTGTTTAAAACAACGGTAGCACTTTATTTTACGGTTACACCTATTAGTTGCTTATAAGCATGCATATTACTAGAATATTAGCCATTTATTAGTTTTAATTAAGCACATATTAATGCCTTATTTTACATGACCTTATTCTACATCCCTAATCCTACCTAAAACCTAAACTTAACAACTACCTTACTAACAGTTAATAAGCAGCAAATTAAGAATTTATTGAGGGAAAAGTCGTAGTTAACAAGTCTTACTTATTCTAAAGTGTTACTAATTTAACATATATTTTTTTAGAAAATTATAATAAGGGACAATCAAGTAGAATCATTCAAATTTGTCTTGAAATCCTAAAGGGATAGTTAACCCAAAAATGAAAATTATGTCACCCTCATGGTATTTCAAACCCATGAAACCTTATTAAGAACACAAATTAAGATATTTTTAATGAAATCCAAGAGCTTTCTGACCCTCCATAGACAGCAACCCAACTACCACCTTCATGACCCACAAAAGAGAATTATTACATAGTCAATGTGACGTCAGTGGTTTAACCTTAATTATCTGAAACTATGAGAATACATTTTGTGCGCAGAGAAAGCAAAGATAGTGGACTTATTCAATGATTTCTTCTGTTTCAGGTCAGTCTCCGCTGTGCATTCACTAGAGTAGCACGATATATTCTTTGTTCACAAAAGTATTCTCATAGCTTCATAAAATATCACTGATGTCACATGGACTATTTTAACATGGTTATTCCATTGCTGTCTTTAGGAAGGTCAGAAAGCTGTCAGATTTCCCCCAAAACGTAAAAACATAATTAATTCCTTATTGTTTTTTTTTTTGTTTTTTGTTTTTTTTCGATTGACAACCCTAATAGAAATATATTTCTTCTCTGCCATCCAAATGAAAAAAAATGTACCCAATGATTCTATGAAACCTAATGTCACGTCATCCCTGCAGAAATGGTGATGGAATATGTGTTTGTTTTATTCGATTCTCGTCAGCCATCTAGAGCTGGAAATTGAAATGTGTGTGTTGTTACACTGCTAAGCGGGAAGATTGAGCGGTTCTGCATTTGCGCCAGTCTTGGCACTGACTTGGATTGACAGAGATGGAGATGAACTTTTAAGGAGATTGGCCCACGTGGTTGTGATGTTATTTTATTGACTGCCTATAGCATGATTCATTACTGCCATTACTGCCATTTCCACTCTGCTCCCCCATAGGCAGATCTTCCTGATCAATGGACGTTTTACTTAGTTGACAATGAAAGCTATGGGTCAATTAATGACGATCCTGAGTTAAGCATGAAGTGACTACAATAATGAACCAAGCTCTGCGTCTTGAGACGTTTCTGATTTATACTACCACCCAAATGTTCTACTTCCTGCCTCTTTCCATCAGATAAGAAGCTATGCTAAATTACTATGGCTGCCTTTATTTAGTAGCCCCTGTGTTATTTGATATATAAGTCTCAAAGCGCTTAATTGTCTTCAAGGTAGTGGAGCTTTTCCACTCAGAATGATATATTGAAGTGATATCTGTGTGGTCTCACCCACACTAGTGTGATCCCATAAGGGAGGATGTGGATGTTGAGGTGAGGTCCCTCTCTTTACCCAGAATCATCCTCCTTTCCCTTCGGCCTGCTGCATAACAGACAGGCCAGGCCAGGCCGCCCTTTGTTTTATCCCCACTGTGAATGGAGGTTAATTTATTTGAGCTTGTTGCAAACCCATGGGTAACCTCAGCCTTTGTTGTGTGCCTGTGTTAATCTGACAACAGGAGATTTATTGTTTAAACAAAGTCCCAGTGAACAAAAATATCATTGCTGGAGCTTGTCAAATGAATCCCCTCAATCAAGATAATTTTTGCCTGGGGATGCTAAGTGGGGCTGATTGCTCCATTCATTTCTGTAACTTAACACGTCTGCCACTGCCAGTATTGGGCTTTGTAGATCTTCACACAACTGATTCAGTGTCAAACAAAAACATTATACACTGCTGTTTATACATTTTGAATAATTATTTTTTTAACTCAAAGGTGCATGTGTTTGCTAAAAAAAATGTAATATTGTGAAAAAGTATTACAATTTAAAATAACTATTTTGTTTAAAATTTCAATTATTTCTGTGATGGGGATATGGAATTTTCAGGAATTTTTACTCCTGGCTTATGTGTCACATGATTCCTCAGAAATCATGTTGTATTATTTCCAATGTTGACATTTTTTTTTTTTTTTACATCAAGAAATATTTATTTTATTTAGATTTTATTAAAATACCTGTGTTCAGCAAGGATAGATTTAAATCATCTGAAATTAGCAGCAAAGATATTTGTAATGTATGACATTTTTTATACGTAAAATAATAATGAGTTATGAGTTACTTTGCATTTATCAATACGCAGCCATAATGAGAACCATTATTGTTACAGGGCGGTCCTCTGTGGCGCTGCCCGACCGCCGTCAGCGGGAACCTTCGCCAGAGTATTAGTTCCGCCCGGACTGTTTTGCCCGAACACCCGCGGGGATTTCCGTCCCAG
>JAUCMU010000151.1:15110219-15120462 GCA_032275025.1 Enteromius treurensis
TACTGTAAGAAGGCATTTTTCAAGAAAATATACCTTCTTAAATACACTATGTGTTCGCTGAACGAACAGATTAGTTGCTGGTAATTCTGCTACAGTTACTACTGGCAGCTGATATAAATGATTACAATTTATCATAATTAATAGTAATTGTTTATATCAATATCTATATTCCCTTATTGAGCATTAAAATATGTTACAGTTAACAGTACCTTAGGCTGTAGTATCGGAACCAACTGGGCTTTACACGGCCCCTGACACCGTGAGACGGGAACCAGTAACCAGTCTTTTGCGGCTTAGAGACCACAGGTCTTTTTGACAGTCTTGGCAACCCTAAGGACAGGCTGGAAACCGCGAGGGATTTCGTTCACGAGCGGCAGCTGTAGTAAGTCGCGCTCGCGCTTCCTCGCGAGCAGGGAGAACACGGAGGCAGAAGTCTAATAGAACTTGACATTTATTAACAAACACAGAGGAAAACGCGACGAGCAGTGCGAAGCAACACAACCGACATGAAACGTTAACCATCGACATTGAACTAGAGACAGGGAGTGATATAAGTACACAGACAGCTGGCAGATAATCAAACACTAAAGACAAGGGCGGGGTTACAGATGATCAGAGCACATGGAACAGATATCAAAACATAAAAACAAGCACATGGACACATGAGATAATACACAGAAACATACACAGATGGTCCACACCATGGTCCATGTAGCTGATATTTTCGTCATGCCCATTATGCACCAGATAAATAAATTTTGAACCGCATCATCTGAGATCATTTTTAAATTCTTAAAAACTTGTAAGAAGACCCACACATTCTGTTAATTTGCACATAATCTATATTTTGTTATATATATATACTTCTGAGCCAATAAAATGCAAATGGTAATACAGCATACAAATAAATCCTGTAGATGTCATAGGTGATAGGTTCTAACTCAATCTGACACAATGACATCATTATTTACATGTTTGTGTATAAATATATATTAAATATACACATTTATTTTCGTTTCGGGAGCCAATGACATTTAAATACTGTTACGCCCCGTCTAGGGTGAAGGCGCAACATGAAAGAGTGCAAGGACGCTGAGGATTTTGAAGACAAATAAGCGGTCTTTATTAATAAATAATTAAAAAAAATAAAAAAAAGAATCCTTTTACAAGAGGAAGAGGGGGAATTGACTTCAGGAGCCGACAAGGCCAAAATAACAAACAGAAAAACTCCTAATGTTGAACCCTCTAAGTTCCCTATTTACAAAAAGAAAAGGAAAGAAAATACAACAAACTTCCCTGTCTCCCTAAACACCAAACAATCAATAAAAGGTTTCAGAAGAAAATGGCGTCGGTCTCCCTACCTCCCCAGGATTGTAGATTGTACAATATTTACAGCAAGCAACCAGATCCAAACAGGGCAATCCAAAATTCAAGGTCTTTCAGGCAATGGTCAGTAGCACAAATAGTTGACAAAGATACGGACAAGTAACAATCTCTCACTATAAACACTCAAAACGAACACAGAACCTCAGTCTTATTAACACAAAGATCTAAGTCACAAAGTAGAGAGGACTTAACACAGCAAAAGTGAGCACAAAAGCTGAAGCATGAAGTGATGGTGGCATCTTTATAGGCAGCAGGAAGTCATCTGATCCAGCAGGGTGGGGCACAAGTTAGAGGGCAAGATCAGGCACCATCCGGCACAGAAACACATAAACAGCACTTCCCAGCACAGAACAAATACAAATTGATCTAAGGGACGTAACAATACTCAGCTAATGCTTGCTGTAGCAGTTGCATCATCAAAAACCCTCCACCTTCCCCAGCTCCACCTGTATAGATCTGCTGTGGCGTGATTTCATGCATATTATATGTGGAGCTACAGGAATTCTTACATGTTCACAGCAGCATGTCTTGGGATATATTAGCAGTAGCAATTCCCGGTATTCTCAGACAGTTTCAGTCATGACAGAAATTATGGCAAAATGAAAATGAGCCATAAGCAATATGCCTGCCACAGACTGGAAATCACAAAACATTTAAACTTATTATATAATGAGATATCACCCAATATCCCATTATAACTAAATGTAAAAATGTGAAAGAAAAGTATGGCCAATGAAAGCATCAGAGTAATCAAATAGCATTTAGAGAGATCAAGTTGCCCTGTTACGTTAATTAAAACTGCATTGGTGTTTGTTTCTATACACAAACAACTTAACCAACTTATCGAGTGGCTCCCAGAGAATCTGTGTAACACGACTAATTAGCAGACTAACAAAGAGCTGAATGATAGCGATCAAGTCAGTCTTGCTTGTAATTGCCTTGGTGCAATGTCCCTAATTTCAGGAACACAAGTTTAAAACTTTCTCTCTCTTTCTTCACTTGACAGATCTAATCTCATCTAAGCTCACTAGGGAACCACCTTACAGATTTGAATCTTTTAATCTGCTGTAATTACCTCTGAAAGCTGAGGCCGAGTCCTCCAATGCTTTCAGCTCACCAGCTTGTCACAGAAATGTTGGAGCCATTTATCAAACGGGCTCCTGACGGAGGTCCACAGCTCCTGTCCGTCTCTGAGGGTTTGTCCGTCTTATATCCTCCCAGCCAAGGGCTCAGATCATTGTATAACACATGCTCTGTATGTGTAAAGTGGAGGAGACACTGGTTACTCTTAGCATTAGCCTTAAGCAAAGAAGGGGGTCCTTTCGTCTTTAAGGGTTTATAATGTTACCAGATTCCTTTTTTAAGAGGCCATTTGTTTTTATTTGATGGCAGGCAGGAGATCAAGGTGGGTTTGGTGTATACAGTAAATACACTTTTGAATTTTGTATGTAAATCCTGGCAATTGTCAGGGTTCAGAATGAATCAGAAACTTGAGGCAGGCTACAGTAAAAAAAAAAAGGCTTTTCTTTTGTGCTTGTCTTGAAGAAAATCTCGGCCCTGTCCTTTGCGCCGAAGCGTGCAGACACTTAAAGTCTTTGCCAGTGTCGGAGAGAACATTTAAATATTTATTAAAGTGACAAGAGGAAGTCTTGAAGTATGCTTGATAAAACACCATCAGTTTAACATCATTAAGGCTGGTTGAAGTGCGAGAGCCTATGATCTTTAAAAACATTTATTTTCCTTTCCATTTAACTTGCTATTTTTAATCCTTAGCTGTGTCATTATTGATTGTTTTGATACTTTTAAGTAATATTGTTACTTATTACTTTAAGAAAAGTGTTCTTAGCTTGCTGGTTGATGATTTCAGAGTTTTTTCCCTGTTGGAAGTACCATATATGTGCACAGTATTCACTGAATTAAACTATACATATAATTATACTATATGTGTTTGCTGCACTAAAATTCATTTGTGTTAGAAATGGACTGCAGTGTTCACGCCAGTTTTTTTTTTTTTTTTTCATTCACTAAAAGAGCTGAGTCATTTGTTTGGAAATGGAACAACATTGGTGTTCTATTCGCAGATATGAACTGAGACATGAGTCTTTTGTTTAGAAATTGGTTGTGTTATACACGTTTGATTAGGAACTTTTAGGAACTGGAGTACTTATCACACTGTGCTTGTTTGTTTCAAACATTTAGGCCTTTTGTGCTGAAATGGAAATACACTGCTGTAGGTGTTTGATTCACTAAAAATAACTGACCCATTCAAGTTAAATTTGTGTTGTAATTGGACTACGCTGGACACCTGAACCTTTAATTGATTTGAGTGATGTGTTTTATTTACCAAAAAGAACTGACTTATTAGAGTAATTTGTTTGTGAATCAGAATAGCCTAAAAAAAAATTTGTGTGTGTGTTTCATGTCCAGCTTTGCCTCCTGTGGAATGCAGTGGAGAGGAGTTTCACTGCCGTGCTGATGGGACCTGCATCCCAGAGCGCTGGCGCTGCGATGGGGATAAAGACTGCGAAGACGGCAGTGATGAAACAAACTGCAAAGGCGTCAAAAGAATGTGCGATCCCTTGGCAAAGTTTACCTGCAAAAGCTCAGGTGAGCCTACCAGGTGTTCCTCAAAACCAGTTTATCTGTACTGACCTTATATTTATTTCATCCACTGGCCTACAACTATATCTTCTCCTTGTGTTCTCTGTACATATATCAAACCTGTTAAATTCTGTGAAGCAGCGGGTGATATTTTATACCACAATGCCATACTTGAGCTTTCAGTTATCTTTTCCTCTTGCAAATTGAGTTGGATGATAAATCCAGTCTGTTTTTCGTTACATGGTGCAATCCTTTGCAATATCTCTGTATGTTAGAATTTGTATTTATGAAAAACGGCTGAGATGAATGGTTTGAACTAGAATGATTCACAGTGAGGTGTATTTTGGTACCAGAGTCATTGTTTTATATTCAGAGTAAGCTATGACATTAAACTAAAAAGGTGAGGTAGGTAATTTCTGTGCTGCTAGCATAACAGATGGAAAATAAAGACATCTGAAGGTTTCACAAACACTTCTTAGTGTGCCATTGGTCAGTCAAACTGACAGTCTGGTCCCTAATTTGCACCTTTGGTTAAGCCAATGTTTTTGTGTTGGTCTGGATCCTGGAACACACAGAGTAAATTCTTCCTGATGCCACTGATGTTTGCATTTTTTAAGAAACAAACTTACAAATGCTGTAGCTTGCTTATATTAAGCAGCGGTAGAAGAACTTATTGAGTGTATTGGAAAAAAATTACACATCTCACCTCCACACAAAAAGTATTATGTGCAGAATTTAGCTTCCTGTGTTTCTTTTGAACGTATTTGGTGTAATTTGTTTCTATCAGATGTTTTATTTCTTCACTCAGACCATAGTGAAATCAATCAACTTGGTGCTTTTTGATGTAGCAGTCACCCTAATTGTAAAAGATTGCCTTGAAAAGACATCTACAGCCAAGCCATAAAAGAGCTCAAGAATTGTTCGTTGTTTTGTTCCTATTCCTTTTGATGTCAAAAATGTGCTAAAAAGCAGCAGTGTACACTCTTTCCAGACCACTGCACTGTACACCTAATGCCAAATCCCATATCATTTTGACAGGCTCAGAAACAGACTAAAGTGTGTTCACCTGTTTATCTGATCATGAAGGTAGACTGAACAAATGGAAACTCAGACTGCCGCATGTTTTTATTTCAATTCTGGCTTTTCAATTTTTTTAAATATACAAGTACAACATTTAAAAGTTTGGAGGCAGAATGTTTTTTCTTTTTCCTTTTTTATTAATGCATTTAGTCAGCAGAGTTGCACATTAATTGTTAAAATGTAATTGCTCAAAAAAAAAATTTCCTGATTAGTATCATGTGATACAGAAGAGTGTGTGTGTCAATAATATTTCACAATAGTACCAGTTTACTGTATTTTGATCAAGTAAATGCAGTCTTGGTTTGCATTAGTGACGAAAACATTAAAAACAAATTCATGAACTTTGGAGGCTGAAACTTGGATGTATTCATCTCAAAGCATCTCTCTGGCATCCTCTAAACCCTCATGGTACTGGTGTATTCATACTCTGTTCTGATCCCCTGTAAATTTATAGGACTTATAGTGCAGTTGCTTTGACCTTTAAAAAAGCCTTCCCAGTGAGCTAGAAACCTTAAACTTCAGTATATCAGCAGCCTTCTGTTACTTTATGAAGTGTTATTTGGCTAAATTAAAAAAAATATGTATATATATTTCAAATCTAATATCTTTAATTTAATTAATGAGCTTTTACAAGTTTACTTTACTATGTTTACAGTGGGTCTCGAGGGTTAAATGAGCTGAAGCTTCTGTATTCATCTGACGTCATGCCAGTCTGACGTTCCGCCACCTTTTAAAATTTACCCAGATTTATCTTCATGCTTACCTACAAACAACAAATTAAGCTTGACAGTTTGATTTATATAGCGGTCTGACTGAATGTTGTGTCCCAAGGGAAGTGTATCAGCAAGAGCTGGGTGTGTGATGGTGACAATGACTGTGAAGACCGCTCAGATGAGGAATCGTGTGAGTCCTCCGTTTGTAAACCCCCCACTCAGCCCTGTGCCAATGACTCCAGCACCTGCCTGCCCCCCAACAGGATTTGCGATGGGAGAAATGACTGTGCTGACCATTCTGATGAGGGTCCTTTCTGTGGTGAGTGCATGCAAGATTTTGATAAAAGGCTAAAAAATTAATGTATGAGGAGATTTGATAAAATATGAATGCTTACAACTGTAATTTTGGATTGGACAAGCCATGCTAAATAAATTTTAACCTGTGACTACTAATTATACATTAGTTTACAACATACATTATGTTGCTAAGCAACTGTAAATAGACTGCAGTTAGGGTAACAAACTGTTTACCTAGCAGAACAATAATTGATACCAAATATTATTACATCGAAAAATTGTAGTCTTTTAAAATATTTTCTAACAATTATAAAGAAATGGTAGTAACACATTTAACTGAAACAGTATTTTCTTGTAAAATCTTCCTATGCCAATAGTTTTTGTTTTATTGGCAATCATTTATTTATTTATTTATTTTATAGTATATTTGTAGTCTTTGATATGTGCCTGTTTGTTACGAACATATCTTTCCTCTTGTGGCAAGCCACCCGAGCACTCATCAGTGTTACCCTGGAAATCAACACAAACCAGCTGCACCCGATCAACGCTGGCCGATCAGCCAAGGCTGCAGCTCATCAGGCCAGGGCATAAGAGAGCGCGTCTCACAAAGCCCACATGAAAAACGCTCTCCGCTCGACTAAGACGTTAACCTTGCCTCACTTTGTCCTCAGAAAGCAGCCGTGACTGATCATACACCCCCACTGAGATGTCACCACTGGAGACACTGTGAGCACGAGGAAGACTGAGCACTAAGGACTTAGCACCTCACCACTGTTTTCACCAGTTCACCAGCAATATTTTTTTATAAAATCCACTTTATAAAAATCCAATTTATAAAAACATTTCCAGAGCCCAGAGCACTCCGCTACCAGACCCCCATGTCCAAGCAGCCCAGCCGATGCCAAAGCTGACAAGTCACGATGACAGTGACAGTAGTTCTCTCAGTACACTCTATCTCCAGATGTTTGAGACCCTCGCTGGAAAGCTGGGACCGAGGCGAGTAGGCACGGTTGCTAGAACCCCTACTGACAGCAGAAGCCCAGCTTGCATATTTCTCCCTCCCAAGAAAAGCTGCGGGAGACAACAATGTCTAGCTAAATCCTAGGATGATAACTGCCATCAGTGCAGCTCAATGAGTGGAGGTAAAGGTGAGCGTGCAGACTGCCCTCGCCCTCCTGGATCCCGTGAGCTCCATTAGCCTGGTCTAAGCCGTCATCTTGCAGCCCCAAAAGAACTCCAGATCCCTACTACTTATTACTTGCTTGCATGGCAATGCCCAGCATGTTCCGGCCCACCGCATCACCATCATCGCTGGACCCAGCACATGCCAACTGGAGGTCGGGATTGTCAAGGAACTGCACCTACCCATTCTCCTGGGCAGAGATTGACCGGGCTTCGAACAGCTGCTCACCGCCCCCACCCAGCCAGCCAGCCCAGCCAGGAGCCGCTGGCCAGGTGGGTGAGTCCCCCTTCCCAAAATCCTAATCTCTTCTTCGATGTCTTCCAACAGGTCATGGGAGGGGGATTATTCTCTAAGGTCCAGCGTGAGGATGACTGACTAAAACATTGTTGGTCCCAAGTATGGGTCATTGAAGGCCAGGAACACCAACCAGCACCCCATCCTCTCCCGCATTTCGTTGTATTGTGTCACCCATTGGAGGGGGGAGGTAAAAGAACTTATTGTGGTGCCGAAGTCAAAGACAGAAATAATAATGGAGCTCACCCATCCAATGGCTGGGGCAGCCAACACCATCCAGCACATTCAAGACTGCTTCCACTGGCCGGGTCTAGACGGCGAGGTGAAGCGGTTCTGTCAAGCCTGCCCGACCTGCCAACGAACAACACCCAAGTTATCTCCCCTCAGCCCACTCATTCCACTTCCCATCAAAGAGGTGCCCTTCGAGCGGACCGGAATGGATCTGGTAGGGCCGTTGCCTAAGTCTGCCCAGGCTCATGAGAATGTGCTGGTGATAGTCAACTATGCCACCAGGTACACAGAGGCCATCCCACTGAGAAAAGCAACGGCAAAAGCCATTGCCAAGAAGCAATTCCTGCACTGCATCCGAGTCAACATCCCAGATGAGATACTGACTGACCAAGGGTCCCCCTTTATGTCGCGGCTGATGGCTGACCTCTGCCGGCTGCTGCGGGTAAAACAGCTCTGCACCACTGTTTACCACTCCCAGACCGACGGACTTGTGCAGCGCTTCAATCAGACCCTCGAACAAATGCTGAGACGTGTGGTGGCTGAGAATACACGTGATTGGGACCTACATTCCGTTTGGGATTCAAGAAGTTCCCCAGGTGTCTACGAGGATTCATGCTCTTCGAACTGCTCTTTGGCCGCCAACTCTGGGGACTGCTGGATGTTGCATGAGAGGTGCAGGAGCAGCAGCAGCCGGCCCCTCTCCGCTCTGTATTGGAACACGTGAGGGATATGTGTGAGAGGATTGAGAGGGTCATGCCGTTAGTCCACGAACACCTGGTGAAGCTGCAGCAGTCCCAACAGTGGCCCTGCATTTGGGCGGACCAACCACGAGGATCCAGAGAGGTAACAAGGTTATGGTCATGGTCCCCACCTCCGCCTGTAAATTCCTAGCAACTTGGCAGGGTCCTTACACAGTGAAGAGTGAGTCGGCCCCGTAACGTACCGACTCCGCCAGCTCAGCAGGCGTCAGGAGGAACAGCTCTATTATGTAAACCCTTCTAAAAAGGTAAGTGGGGACCAGCAAGCAGCTCTCTGCCCTGGCCAATGTAGATGCCGTGGTTGTGGACATGGGAGAACCCCTTTCCACTCCCCAGAAGACAGAGCTGCAACATCTGGTCAGTCAGTTCTCCGATGTGTTTTCCACTCGACATGGGCAGACCAACGTCATTCAGCATGATATCACCACCAGGAGTCAACGTGAAGCAGCGGCCCAGGCTATCGAGGACGAGATCAGCGAGATGCTAAAGTTAGGGGTGATTGAACCATCACACAGCACCTGGTCCAACCCATCGTGATGGTCCTAAAACCCGGGCGACACCCTCCGCTTTTGCAACGACTTCCGTCACCTCAACCAGTTCTCAGAGTTCGACAGCAATCCAATGCCTCCGGGTGGACAAACTGCTGGAACGTCTGGGGAGGGCCCGGTTCATCCCGACCCTAAACCTCACCAAGGGCTAATGGCAAGTTCCTCTGACGAATCCTGCCAAAGAAAAGACATCCTTCCCCATGCCAAGTGGTCACTGGCAGTATCGGACCCTCCACGAGGCACCGGTCACATTCCATAGGATGATGGACATTCTGCTTCTCCCCCACCAAACCTACGCCGCCATCTACCTCGACACTCATTCACTCTGAGACCTAGGCGGACCATTTGGAGCAGTTGCGGAGTTTGCTGAAGTGTGGCAAGCTGCCCGAGAACTCAAGACTGAGCACCTCTCCACTGTTTTCACCGGTTCACCAGTAATATTCTTTAATAAAATCCACCCTCCGGGGGCTTTTCAACATTTTCTTGGTTGTGTAATTCCTCAGATCACCACACTTTGTTTTAACAAATATTAACAAAATAAGTTTTACAGCTTGACAGTTAAGAAGCTCATTTTACCCTTAGTTACCCATCCTTTACATCATTGTGAAGTAGTGTTTATTATTGTTTATCATTTATTAAAAGTAGCTATATTTTTATATTGTTAGTTATCATTGTAAGTTTAAAAACTAAATATGTATACATCACTGTAAATCTCTGGTAAAGGTCTTTTTTTATTTATATATTTATTTATTTTTTGCAGAGCTAAATAAAAGCCACAAACGTTGGTTTTTGGAATTAATTTGGTCTTTAATCAATGCAGGTGTCACAGTGTCGCAAGTGTGCAATGTTTATCACTGATTTCATAATGCTTGCATTCACCACTGCATTCCCTTAACCTTGTGTCTAATGCTTATTGAAAACCGCTGTGCTATTACGTGAAGTCTGGTCACTTCTGCAAGAAATGCTGGATAGTCAAGCGGAGTAGTTCTCTCAGTACACAGGAAGCCAAACCATGAAAAACACTAACTAACCAATGAAAATAAAATACCTGAGCTATATAGATTCGGACTCATACTGTCACGCTGTCGGCGCGTGGAGAGCTCGCGCTCTCGCTTCCTCGGCGAGCTAGGCACGGAAGGCAGGACACGGAGG
>JAUCMU010000151.1:15120562-15133880 GCA_032275025.1 Enteromius treurensis
AGGAGCACACGAGGGAGACTGAATGAAAACAAAAACACAGATCACACGGACATGGAATGCCTGGGGGGCGTGACACATATGCTTGAGCAAATCAATATGTATTGTGTTTACCTCTCCATGGGTAAAGAGATTTTGATAATACCTTGTTTATGCCCACATGGCATGTTCCTCGGGGCTGCTTGAATCTCTTTGAGTTGTGTCCTTGAGTGATTGTAATGGAAAGCCAACACATGTCTAAGTTACCAGCACAAGAAAACAAGAAGCCCTTCTGAGTGAGAGCTAAACATGAGGATCTGTTTGCCTCTGAAGCCCTCACTTGGGAAAGTATCTCCTGAGAGTCACCGATGTACAATTCTCTCAGAATGTGACTAGACAAACATTTCAGTGACTTTCAGCGCATTGCCAGCAGGCACCCATGGGAGCCCACTGCTCATGTTCTGAGGACGAGGCACATTATCTGTTTGACTAGGCCTGCGTTTGACTTGGGCCTGTTATTGCCAATTAGATTGTGCCAGTGGACCTTGAGGTGACTGACTGACTCTTACCAGCGCAGCAAGACTCAATGCCATTTGTGACCTTTGGGAAGCAGCTATTCTTCACTTCCGTATAGACTTCAGGGCCCCCTGTGAAGAAAATTCAATTCTCTCTTGCAGCCATAGAGGGGATCATCATAATCAGTAGAGGCAAGAAGACCTTGCAAGCTGTGAGTTCCCTCCCCTTTGTCTTTCTCTCGTAAAAAGGACCAGGTGCTTCGATGAAAGGAAAAAGCTTATCCATTAGAGATGAGAGTCTAAGAGTGCCGGAGTTCGTCTGATCCGTTCTGAAAAGAGATGATGTATCTGAGACCTAGTTTTAAACTTAAGAAAAAGCCATTTCCAACATTGTATGAGTTTGTTTGGCCTGAGCGGTGGCTAAAGTGGGACATAATTCAGACCTGTGCTTTCTCATTGAATCTGCCTCATGAATAAAGTAATTATGTATTATTGTGACACACTTGGTTGGTGATGTTGATTAGGTTAGAGTAACGGCCTAGTTGAAAAAGACACACCAAAACTTTTGAGGCAAAGAGCGATAAGCTTTTAGTCTTGTCCAAATGTTCAAACCAAGCCATTGGTCTTTGTTCATCAGAGGCTTTTCTGTTTCAATTCGCACCTTGAATCTCATATGTCAGCAAACATGGCTCCATATCACCAGCCTTTCAAATTGATTCTGTTTTTGTCATCACTCATGCTGTTCTTGTCTGTTCCAGAGAAATGTTTGCAAGGTAATGGGGGCTGCAGTCACCAGTGTGCAGTGATCCCCAGCAAAGGGGTGGTGTGTTCATGTCCCACCGGACACCATCTTGGCTCTGACAACCGAACATGTGAGACAGTGGACTACTGCTCTGCTCACCTGAAATGCAGTCAGATATGCGAACAGCATAAGACCACTGTCAAATGCTCCTGTTATTCGGGCTGGAGACTTGATCTAGATGGAGAGAGCTGCCACAGCACAGGTAGTTAAATTCTTCAAAGTTTAAAAATATGTATTTCTCTTAGAATTGCCTCGCTTTCACAGCCTGGTTAAACTCTAGTATTTACGTACAATATATGTATATTTATATATGCCTATATGTAAATATAAAATGCAACAGTATGTATGTATGTACATATAATGTGAATATATTTCTTAAAAATACATGCATGTGTGTGTTCATATACTCTATATTTATATTAATATTCATAATATACACACATGATTACAGTATGTAAACACAAATCTTAAATTTAGATGCCATTAATCACAATTAATAGATTTGATAGCCTAAATAAATAAAATAAATTAATAAATATTTAAATTGGGAAAAAAGTACAGGTCTTCCAATGCAGTTCATACAGTACGTGTCCAGAAATGACAAGAAAAACATAAAATATCACAAGCAGATGTGAGTATAGTATTTTTTCTAGACTAGATCATGATTCTCAGTGAAATAACTTCACTTTGCATTCCTGTCCATCCGTAGTGGATCTGTCCACAGTACACAACAATAAAAGCAACAGTAATACAATGACAGCGGGATATGCAGACAGGGGCTTCCCATTGAGCAGCTAATGTCTTTACAGCAGCATGCCTGCCAAATGCTTTTAAATTGTTTCAGGGAATCTGAATTTGGGTCATTAGTCAGAATATGACAACAAGCATCTGTGTGGTATTTTATGCATTTTGTGACGTATGTAGCTCTTGAGAGTAAGTTCTTGTTATGGCAGACAGACGCATTTATAGCTCGCAGCAGGCTTTATGCGGTAGCTATAGAATTTTTCCTTTTTTTCTGGGATAATGTTGTAGTACTAGAGCTGGTCTGACAAATTCATTATAGTAAGAATATATATTATTCTTAATTATTTAATTCCTTTTTTATATTTGATATACTTGGATGATTTGAATGGAACAGAGGTCGGTGTGTCTTTTACCATTATAATCAGGTTTCTCTAAGATTAGTGCCCCTGTAAATCTTTTTCATACAAAAAGCATCAGCTAAAAGACTAATTAGTTGTTGTGCACAGACAAATGTGCATGGCAGACACTTCAACACAAAGCACAGCTCTTATAACCTCTAATGCACAGGTGTGGGGTGCTAATAATCAATTTGTTTCTTCTCCAAGATCCCTTTGAGGCTTTTGTTATCTTCTCTATCCGGCATGAGATCAGACGAATCGACCTTCATAAACGTGACTACAGCCTACTCGTGCCCGGCCTGCGGAACACCATCGCTCTCGACTTTCACTTCAACCGCAGTTTGCTTTACTGGACCGACGTGGTGGAGGATAAGATCTATCGGGGAAAGCTCTCAGAGACCGGAGGTAATGAACACCCAATTTGATGTCCCATTCCCACTCACCCTTTGTTTAACCTAAGCTTTAGTTTGAGTAGATATTCTGTTTCCCCATTCCTAGTACTCAGGTCACGTCCCCTGAACGGTAACGCAATACATAATGCACAGTGGCTCTTTGAGTGACGCAGGAATACTCTGAAGGAGCTGATGAATACCCTTGTTTTGTTTTGAAGACTATTTTGAAGCTGCATTAAGCACACATCTGAGTCTTTCTCTCGGAGGAACAGGCCCCCAGTGCAGCTATTGCTCTCTCCTTTTGTTAGCATTTCATAAAGCCCTCCACAGCTGAGAATAATTGCAAACAGCTGGATTATAGATAGCTGAAAAATAAATCTTGTTTACTGCTGAGGGAAAACTTCCTTTCCTTTAATATCAGTGTTTTCTTTTCTAGAGCTATTTTCAGAAACCCTGTCAAAAAGACCCGCGAATGTTGTGTTTGGATGCTGATCACCTACTGTTGGTATTCGGTGTCCGTACCAGGCATCTTAAAAGGGATATTTAATTTTCATTTTAGACGAAAGGCTGATTTTTTATTATACAAAATACAATTTTTTCTAAATATCTTATTTTGTGTTCCTCAGAAAAGAGAAAGTGATACAGGTTTGGAACCAGTGTTATTTTAGTATAATTTATATATTATTATAGTATTTATTATTAATTTGATTTAGCTTTTCAATTTAATTTGAGCAATTGGTCATTTTGTCATTTTATAATGTTTTTTATTTATTATTTATTTTTGTTTGTT
This sequence comes from Enteromius treurensis, assembly GCA_032275025.1. Lineage (NCBI taxonomy): Eukaryota > Metazoa > Chordata > Actinopteri > Cypriniformes > Cyprinidae > Enteromius > Enteromius treurensis. The sequence continues at coordinate 15,124,180 of JAUCMU010000151.1, forward strand.
TTTTATTTTAACTTTATTTAAAGATTTACTTTACGTTCAATTAATACTCTATTTCATTTAATATGTATTCTTTATTACAGCTTTATTACATTATATGTTAAACCAGCCAAACGAGTAAGCTTGCTTTATCCTATTTCATATATCTTTTGCAACATTACTAGCATTGTAGAAATGCATTCTGGTTCAAGCTGGTCTTTTCAGCAATGAGTAGCGTTTTGAAGAGACCAACACTTCAAAAGAAAGTTCAAAACAACTGGAATGCTTTGCTGTGCTGAATTGGAAACCCCATCCACCCTATGAACCAGCGTGAGTGGTTTGTTTTGTAGGTGTGACCGGGGTCGAGGTTGTGATTCAGCATGGTTTGGCCACCCCAGAGGGACTCGCAGTGGATTGGATTGCAGGAAACCTTTACTGGATAGACAGCAACTTGGATCAGATTGAGGTGGCCAAGCTGAATGGGGAAATGAGAACGACTTTGATTGCCGGTGGCATGGAGCACCCCCGAGCACTGGCTGTAGACCCAGGACAGGGGTATGTATTAGTCTCATACAAAATTTACATCAGCCTAATTTTCTTTCCTCTTAGTCTGCTTTTCTTTTCCACATCCCCCCCAGCAATGTCCACAACAGTGAAAACAAACAGTAAAAAAAACTAGTTTTATTTCTTTTTTACTGTAATTTGTTCTCATAGAGACTATCTTGGGTACATAACAGAGCAATCATATTTCAGGGGACTTGTTTGTCATCTATTACTAATGATAGTTCTAAAATAACGCGCTGCATCTTGCTGTTTATTTGTTGTGTTCTGTTTCTTTTTTTGTCTCCTTACTCTCAGCTGTGCTCTTCACTTGCTCAGCTCTACATTTCTTAAGGATGCATGCTGGGAAAAGAAAGTTTCAAATATGACAGCATGAGCTCGGAAAAGTCACACGATGATCCCAGCCATATGAATAATCAAAAATCAAAAATGTATTTGTAAAAGCTTCCCTTTCAGTCGCAAAATTTATGGTTGGAGAATATGAAAATGCGTCAAGCAGCGTGATTTACTAACATTTGTGCTCATCAAATGACTGGTATTATTTAATGCCCAAAACAAAATCATGTCTTAAAGCAGTTATTTGCGTTGCGCTTGGTATATTGCAAGTTGTTACGGAAATGATCAGCCTGTGTCTGTTCTTTAATGTTCACTTTTATGGACGTGCACTCCAACACTAATTTGCCCTGTTTAGTAAACCTGGCTCTTGGTGTCTTTTTTTGCATCAGCTATTTGAACGCACGATAAAACATTGGACATGATTCAGAAATGTTAAAGAGCCGAGGAACAAAAAGTAACTTGTACCATTTTTTATTATTTGTTTATTTCCTTCTAAAAGTCTTTTTCTTTATAGCACAGTGTTGCTTTTTATGGCAGTTTTTTTATGGCACTAAATTGCAGCACGCAGGCACAAAAATATGTAATTTAATTATTTTTGCTATCAGTCCTCTTTTGTTAATATGCTGTTGTAGCCTTAGTTGTGGCTTGTTGTGGCATCTGAAAATGTTTTGCCAAACCCTGTGAGCAACCCATAGAGGAGAAATATGGTATCTCTGCAGTCCAACTAGAGCTCATATTGGTGCTCAGTTGGATGACATACTGTAAATTATTTCACGGAAGCTGAAAGTAACAATTAGGGAAAATATTCAAAGACAGATGTCACGCTCAGCGGCATGACACATATTAAAAAGCACCAAATTCATTACATAGTTTCTCTAAAAATGCCCTGTACAGCTGTGTCATAGAGGGGTGTGTTGAAAATGTATTGCAGTTCTGAAGGGATTAGCCGTCTTTGAAATTAGCAACTCTTTTATTCATTGAAAGCCAGGTTTAATAACTCTATGCCATTGGCCAATTAATTGGCCTTCTGAAAAGAAGGCTACATCCTTGAAGCGAAATTCATGTGAAGCCTTTTTGCACGCTTACCTACCATGCACCTCAAACATTTGGCTGACAATTTAATTGTTTTTGATGCTGGATGCAGGGACGTGATCACATATTTCATTAGCATATGAGGTTGATGCAAGTATTTAGCATTTTATAATCCCCATAATACCCACATTAGAATGTGCCCTTTGTTTTCATGCCACCCCTGAGAACTGTGACATCAATTAAAAATGAACCCTCATGTTTGACATTGACTCCACTGTCAGAGTCACAGTTTTCATTGTACCTTACAGTGTGCATATAAAAATAATAGTTTGAAATTAATCTACTATTTTACATTGAGGTTTTAAAGATTTTTTATGATGGAAAGCAGCACTGTTCTCTAGGGCAGCATAGGATGCAGCCCTGAACACACAGCTCTCTCACACACACACACACACACACACACACACTTCACTACACCATTGCTCCAGTGAAGTAGTTCCACAGGTTTGTGCCTGAGTTTAGTTTTGTAACCACTGGCACCTCTCACTGTAAATGAATTCTGTTCTAGCAGGTAACTTTATTTTCCGAGCAGCTCCCTGCGCTGTACTTCCCAAGTCAAGTCATGTTTATTTGCAAAGTGCTTGTCACAATACGTATTGTTTCAAAACAGCAAAGCAGTCATGAGTAAATACTGAAAACGATGGGTAAAATAAATATTTTAAGGTGTGTTAAAGATGTGTGTATTGCACTTTTAGGTAACACTTAAGGTGTCATAATACAGAGTAAGTACCTAATTAGATACTTAGTAGAAGCCATTGTGCTTACATTAAATAAAATTGACTTATGTAACTAAGTTATGGAAAAGCCTGTAATTAGAGTTTGTAATTATGTAGATGTAATAGGCAGCTACTGTAACACATACTGTATTAACAGACTTAGTCTGTTACACAGCTGCATACACTTAAGTACAATCTTGATGCACTTTATTTTAAGTAGCTCATACCTGTGTAATATTCTGTGATTTTAGTGGGGTAGTTCACCCAAAAATGAAAATTCTGTGATTAATTACCCTCCATCATGTCGTTCCAAACCCATAAGATAATATAATATAATATAAAGATATCTGTGATGATATCAGAGAGCCATCTGACCCTCCATAGACAGCAACACAGCTAAAATGATCCCAGGTACAGAAAAGTAGAAAAATATTGGTAAAATAGTCCATTTGACATCAGTGGCTCAACATTTTCATATATATATATATATATATATACTTATTTTTATTTATTTATTTTTTGCACAAAGAAAACAAAAATAACATATTTTAATCAATTCTTCTCCCCTGACTTATATCTTCTGTCATTTTAGAGAGTATTACAACACATGCGCACGCTTTCCACTAGATGTGAATAACCACAGATAACCACGTCAAATATGTTAAAGCATGTGTATGCGTTGCGTTGTGATGACTTCAAAGTCTGCAATGCATCTGTGACAATCTTTTGGTTACAGAAGAACATTAGCTGTGTAACAGACTCTGTTACAAATGTGCAGTAGCAGCCTATTACATCTACATAATTACAAACTGCAAGTACAAACTGTTAAATAACTTGGTTATTACATGGTACATTTTGTTTTATGTTAGTACAACGGCTACTACTAAGTACTTACTAGGTAATTACTCTGTATTGTGGAGACCTTAAAATTAAGTTTTACTCAATTTTGTTTGGAAGAATATTATTTTGGGTCAGACTTTATTTTAAGGTTCAATTCTCACTATTAACAAACCATTTTCTAATTAAGTTAGGGATGAAGAGTATGGTTTTGCAGAACATGTGCTTTATGAGTACTAATAAACATCCAAATTGTTAATAATAGTCATGTCAATAAGCAAGTAGCTCATAGTGATAAGCGAAAAGTGTTATCTTGAAATATTGGTCAGATGAATAGTTTGGAACCATTTTTTTCTGTTTTTTCTGTAGCATTCTTTTCTGGACCGACTGGGATGCCACTTTTCCTCGGATTGAAGCAACGTCAATGAGTGGAAGTGGAAGACATGTTGTGTATAAGGACATGGAGATTGGAGCCTGGCCTAATGGACTCACGCTAGACCATCAGGAAAGGAGAATAGTGTGGACAGATGCTCGGTACGGGAAATTAAAAATGCAAATGAAGAATTTACAAAAAGCATTGAATTTAAGCCTAGGTGTTTTGCATGAATGCCCAAGGCTTTTTTTTTTTTTGGTTTGGTATGATTCTCAAACATTCTATAAAACACATTTACACACATTAACAAATTTAAACCGAAGGAAATGAATGAGATTATGATTTTAAATCAGTTTCTCTTATATTTATCTTTATGTTGTATAGTATTTGGCATAGCAAAAGCAGTTTTTTCAGTAATGTCCATTTTAAGTGTATTGTGTATGTGGCCATACGTATGACAAAAAAATGTTCATGAATCTCAGTATTTCCCTTAGGAAGATGTCATCATTGTAACATCTTATGTCAGTATGGACACAGAGTGCTATTTTCACCTCATGTTTCTCTTTCCCTTCAGCTCAGATGCAATATATTCAGCCCTGTATGATGGAACAGGGGTCATCGAGATCCTAAAGGGGCACGAATACCTGTCACACCCGTTCGCTGTGTCTCTCTTTGGAGGTGGTGTGTACTGGACAGACTGGAGGACCAACACTTTAGCCAGAGCAAATAAATGGACTGGCCACAATGTAACAGTGATCCAGAAGACAAGCGCCCAGCCATTTGATCTGGAGATATACCATCCTAGCAGGCAACCTCAAGGTGGGTCTGTATGTTGGTAATTTTTTTTTTGTTTTGTAAAATATTTTGGTTTAATTTTCACCATCAGTGTATTCTGGAATTGCCTTTTCTGTAAATGATACATACAGTACAAGGATGTGGATTTGGAAAAGACTAACTGGTAGCATTAAAAATGCATTAAACACACACACGTATACTGCTTTTGCCTCATTAAATAGTTAATAGTTATTAAGGCACAGTGGTTGTTAAGTAAGGGATAATGTACAGGCAGCCGGTAGTTATCGCAGAAATAAGCCCCGACAGTGTGATCTTGTATCACGCTGAAGGGGCTTATTTCGCGATAACTACCGGCTGCCTGTATATTATCCCTTACACACACACACACACACATATATATATATATATACATATAGTACACAATTAATAAAGACAACAATAATTATAATACTAATACTTATTGTTGTTGGTAATAAACATGGCTAATAAAGATGTAAAGATGTATTCTTAGAAACTATACAAAGTGTTAAGCTCTAAGAATTTCATTTAATTTTACTTAAAATTCCTTTGCAAATAATTTTACATTTCAATTTAAACTACAGTTCTGTATCCTGTTCAGTAAAAATAGTTCAAAGGGAGGAGATCAGTTGGAACCTGAAGGCACTCTGCATTTAATTCAGAATCTCACACAATCCTGCAGTGCATGCTGGTAATGGATTAGTAGCCTAAAGCAGTGCAGAAGGATGAATCAATGAAAGACAGTGAAGTGGGACTGAACAGCATTGATGGGAGAACATGTGTGTCTCACTGGCTTTGAGCAGGATCTCTGTGGCCTGCTGCTGCACTCGGTCTCTGGATGCCTCCAGCTCACACTCCGCCTCCCTCTGCCTGATTTCTACGATCTCCGTGTCCTTAGTCACCTCCTCCAACTGTTTATGCAGATCCTGCATGCACACACACAAACACACAAATCAATCAACAAAACGACCAAAACACTTCACATAAACCTCACTATCTCTCTGTTCATTACTGAGAGCTGCCTCTCTATATTTAACCATCATGAGGTTTTTTGCTTTTGTCTCGTTCTCTCTTTCACTCATGTCACTTTTTCCATTTTTGCTCCTCTCACACTGTCTCCTCTGTTCTCAGATTCATCCTCATTAATTGTGCATGTACACATTAGCTCTTTCTCCCTTTCATCTCTGCTCTCTCTGTCAATTTCCTCTGTCTAAAAGAACTTTTTCTGGCTTCCATCGTTCATTGTCTCACTAACTTTTTCCTTTACTTCCACCATTGCGGAGCTTATGTTCAAATCGACTTTTCCACTGAATGAATTGAATAATGTATTTTGTTCTAATTATAGCAAAGACAGTTTGTAATGTTACATACAGAGGCTTTTTGGTCAAACGGAAATGCACAACATAAAAAAAAAAAAATATGTTAGTGCAGAATTTAAAACAAATATATCTATTTTACACCACTGTTGTGCTTTCTGTCCATCTATCTATGTAAAATTTGATTTTGATTTTAACAGTTTAGTTGGTGTCTACACTGTAAACGGTAAATAATTGTGATTACATTTAATGGAATTTTAACATACTTTTTTGGTTATATTAAAATTATTAAAGTTATATGTTAACACCATCCATCCATCTAAAAAAAAAAGATAATTCAGCAAGCATGCATTAAATTGATTGTATGCATGTATGAAATTACAGTAAAACTATAAAAAATAATGTTACAAAACCATCCATCCATCTACATTTTTTTTAATTCAGCAAGCATCTATTAAATTGATCATATGCATATATTCAATTAAAATTATATATATATAAATGTTACAAAATTCGTCTGTTTCAATTTAATTCTTAATTTGGTTATTTTTAACTTTCTATTCATCAAAGAATTCATCAAAACGTTTTTAACGAGATTGACCGGCCTTTCGCTGAACTCATTATTGTCCCTTCTCACATCAGAAAGGCATTTATTTCTAATAAAATTAAGGAAATAATCAAAAGTATAAAATAAACACGCGTAAGTAGTAGGGACTGCTTTATCGTCTCAAAAAGATGGCATCCATTCAATAATTTCAATACAAATGCAAATTTACACCATCATTACTACATAATGGTTTATAATGTACAACAATACTGACCTGCACTTACATTTATTAATTAAACGGCATCAAATTAAAATTATTGCAAACACAACACTTCTATTTCCACAGTGTAAATAGAATATATCAGTATTTGTACATTGTAAATAGAACCATATTACTTATTACTTGCATTTAGTACTATAGTACAATAATACTGCTCTTACTGTATTCTTAATTGTATTTTTGATGCAGTGCCTGTTGCTATACTAAAACGCCCTTGTAAAATGACCTGTGAGATCTTGTAAGGTGACAAACAGCAGCATGCAATTGGTTGAAAATCAGCACATGGGGAAACTAAATGCCTTGATTGAAGTGTGTCTTGATTTGGCAAACTGTGACTGCTGGCTATTTGGGTCTGACTTCAATGATTTTACCTTTTTATGCATACACTAAATGCTCCAAGTATGTGACGTGGATCTCTCACCTGAGTAATTCAGCATTTGATCAGCAAAGATTAACAAAAACTAGCACAAACCCCCAGGGAGTCATATCATTATGAGCTCCAGTCTGAAAATGTCACAATGACTAAAGATCGATTCCATTAAAGATCTGCTCTCTCCCTGTGTGTGTGGAGCTAAAGAGGCTCAGCACATTGCCATTAAATAGCCATTATAATGTGTCATAAAAGCAAGAATTTATGTAAGACAAACATAATATTAAACCAGCCATCACTGTTCATTCGAACGACCGTATTATAAATCAAACCAAGCATGGATCTTTTGATGACACCCATAAATTACATTTCGTCAGTTCTTCCATTCAGAAACAAGTCCAAGAGGGCCTTGCTGGCTGACTGGCTTTTTTCTTCCAAGACATTTGAAAGACAATTCAGAGTTCAGTATGTGTGCCACTGCGTTTGAAGCCTCTTCTGTAAATGTGTCTGAAATATCTGATGTGTTCGGAGAAACCAAAACACTTCAGTAGTTTGACTTTCACAGCGACGCTTTTCTTTATACGCCGTTTTATTTGTTTAAAATACACAGCAGACGGTTAAAGAAATACTGTATTTGTTCTCACGTGTGTTTGTAGATGACATGTAAATTAAACTTTTTTTTGAATTAACATCAAACAGCATATATAACCCATTTTAGTATTGTAATGTGATGCATTTAAACTTGATTTTCAACAAGAAAAAACATGTAGAGCGGTTAATTAAAAATGAGACCAGCGGCCAGGAACCTGTTAATAAATGAGTTGTGAATTTAGCTGTCATTTTAACTATTGAGATTAGATGATTCTCATTAGATCAATTAGAAAATGAGATAAAACATGCAACATAAGTTTTAAGCATCAACAAATGTAAATTTCTTAATGAAAGTGAAATTATGTACAAAGCCAATCAGCATTTAATAAAAAAATGAAAAAAACATTTGGTACGGTAACACTATACAAAAGGGATGCAACGGTACAGTGAGCCCATGGTTCGGTTTGTATCACTGTATCATTTGTATCGTTTTCTGGCCACGGTAACGGTTCGGTTTCGATACATCATTATTACTGTACAGTACTGTATGTGAGCTCTTACATAGCGGGAGGTCATTTGCCCTTTCTATTTCAAGTTATCAAGGTACAGAGACAATATTAAATGTAAAAAAAATACAGATTAAGTCAAAACACCTAATTATTTTTTAAAAAGAACACTTATTTTTGCCCTCTTTCAAAAATGGACAATATAAAAAGTGCAGTATGAAGTGAAATATAAACATGAACATTATTCAAATAAATATTGACAGCAAATGAACGAATTGTTCAAGAACGACATATCACTAGTCTTGAGAATTTCTGACCATCGCCTGATTGTTTATGCACTTAATACACAGAAAATGCCCATTTTAATTAAAAGGAAAGTTTAGTGCCTCAAAAAGGCTACAGAAATATCGCGGTTCGCGTGGGTGTGCCGAACAGAACAGGGCAAACCGAATGGTTCGATGAACCACCGACAACCGTTGCATCCCTATTGTATATTAACATGCAAAACCCCTGAAACCTGTATTTATTTACATGTATAAAAGGTTATGCATATGAACATTTACAAAACTGACACTGAATTTTGTTCTGGAGGATGACACAACAGGCTAGGGCAACCTAACCTTACTGCTGTCAATGTTCAGATAAGATGACCAAACTAAAGCCACATTTTATGTACTTTTTGGCAAAAATAAAATCTGTTAATATTTAATTTTTAAAATTAATAGTTAGTCAGCAAGATATCACTATAAAAGATCTGATGCTCAAACAAGTTCTTCACAAACCTCCAGCCATGAGAGCTGTTGTGCTTGCTCTGACTGTGGCCCTTGTGGGTAAGTTCAATTTTTAACTTAATATCTTTTTCTTTTTGCTTTCTTTATTATGTTTAGAACCTCTTTAGAAGTTAAATAGACATTCAATTGTCAAAGCATATTCTCTCTTGTTTTTTAGCATGTCAACAGATCAACCTTGGTAAGCAATATTATTTGGCATTATATTATTAGTATTTTTTGATCATAGTTTCTGATCATTTACAACTACTGCATTCTTGCTTAAACTACACTTCCTTATTTAGTTCCTGAGTTTGCCCTCGATAAGACCTATGTATACAAGTACGAGGCTCAGCTCTTGGGTGGTCTTCCTCAAGAAGGTCTGGCCAGAGCAGGTATAAAAATCAACAGCAAGGTTCACCTCAGTGCTGTGACAGAGAACACCTTCCTCATGAAGGTAATGACTATTATTAACTGTAAAAATTGAAACATTTCCACACAAAATGACAACAACATTGTTAGCCAAAATTTGTTGTAAAAAGCACCAATGCCCCCATTAAAGTGAAGATGTTTGCTTACAGCTCACAGAGCCTTTACTCCATGAGTATGCTGGCATTTGG
>JAUCMU010000151.1:15153273-15167843 GCA_032275025.1 Enteromius treurensis
TCTTGAACTGAAGAGAGGCTTCCGTCGGGTCACTCTACCATAAAGCCCCGTCTGGTGGAGGGCTGCAGTGATGGTTGTTTTTATGCAACTTTCTCCCATCTCCCGACTGCATCTCTGGAGCTCAGCCACAGTAATCTTTGGGTTCTTCCTTACCTCCCTCACCAAGGCTCTTCTCCCCCGAGTTCAGTTTTTTTTTTTGCAATCTTGGCCAGATATGTGCCTTTGCCACAATTCTGTCTCTGAGCTCTTCAGGCAGTTTTTTTTTTTGATCTCATGATTCTCATTTGCTCTGGCATGAATTGTGAGCGGTAAGGTCTTATATAGACAGGTGTGTGGCTTTCCTAATCAAGTCCAATAAGTATAATCACAGCTGGACTCAAATGAAAGTGTAGAATTATCTCAAGGATGATCAGAAGAAATGGACAGCACCTGAGTTAAACATATGAGTGTCACAGCAAAGGGTCTGAATACTTTGGACCATGTGACATTTCAGTTTTTCTTTTTAATAAATCTGTCAACAATTCTGTATTTTTCTGTCAATATTGTGTGCTGCATGTACATTAATGAGGAAAAAATTACTTGATTACTTAATTACTTAGCTGCAATATAGCAACGACTGAACAATTTAAGGGGGTCTGAATACTTTCCGTACCCACTGTATGTTGTCAATAAAAAAATAATCACAACCTTGTAATAAAGCCTTCATTCTTTGTATTTGCTTAAACTGAATGGTTTATGCATTTAAAATAATATTCAATTGGCAACTTTAAATCATTAGCTGGACAGGTCATTTTTTCACATGCTGTGTGGGTTGCGAAACATGGTAGAATCGCTGAGCTCAGCAGCAGGGCAGTAGCGGCAGATGGTCAGAGAGTTTCAATGCAAATGCTCTCGCCTACTAGCAGAATCCGCTCATCTCAGGTAAAGAAAACCCCAGTCCAGCTCAGCCTATGACAGCTGATTACACATGCATACCATTTGCATGTTATTAAGAGGCAGCTTGTTGGAGCATGAAACAGATGAGGGCCTTCCAGCTGGCTGCTGTCACATGTAAGAGATCCGTTAGCAGAGTGTGAATTCAGTAATAAGAGGAGGATGCAAATAAATAACTGCTCTTGTCGCATTCTGTTTTTAGGGCAAAAATACCAGTTACATTTCCAGCGTGCTTCTGTCAAACAATCTTTTAGTCATTACTATAATCATGTTTGACTTGTTTGTTGCACAATTTTTTTGTATTACACTTTAACCTTTTTCAATGACGCTTTTTAGTTTCCGTTGTTATTGTTCCTATTAAAAAGCATGAAATGTTAACATAGGGTCTCTTATAAACAGTATCAAAGCTTCCATAATATTTCTGCTTCATTTCTTTCTGCACTCTTTTTTTTTTGGATGCAAAAAAATGCTTTCTCATACACTATTAATGTTGCAAGCTTTGTTCTTCATGTCATATGTCCTGCTTCATACAGGCAACGAGACAATTTACTGGACAGACATGGGATTAAACCGGATCTCAAGAGCCAAGAGGGATCAGACGTGGAGGGAAGACATTGTCACCACTGGCATCAACAGAGTGGAGGGCATCGCAGTCGATTGGATCGCTGGTAAGATACGAACATTACTTTACAAAAGGAACAATGCCAATTTTTAACCACTGTCACAAATGATTTAAATACAGTCATTGCATTTAGATATAGTACTATTAAAAGCTTTATTTTATTTATTTTCTCTTGCTAACTGAGGCTGCATATATTTGGTCAATAAGCACAATATAAAATTATACAAGTTTTATGCATAAAAAAAACAGTCATACTGTGAAAAATTGTACTTAAAAATGATATATTAGTCATGCATTTATTTGTTTATTGTACTAGGTAACCTTTACTGGACAGACCATGGCCTCAACCTCATTGAAATCACTCGTCTGAATGGTCTCTACCGGTCAGTTGTAATATCAGAAGGGCTGGACCAGCCAAGAGCCATCGCAGTACATCCACAGAGAGGGTACGGATCACTTTCAGCCATGTCTGCAGTTCAGTGATATAAATCTTCAGAGTGATTTTTTGGGAACTATGCAAGTGCATTAGACCAGATAATACAATGAGCTCTTGGAAGAGAAATGAAAATGCATTTTAAACCTTTGAAGGTCAAATAAATTTTGTGATCTAACTAAGGACTGTTTCGCTGATAGACTTGGCTTAAAAATGTCTTGGCCTCCACTAATGAACCAAATTAAGAATTTAAAACCAGGAGATATGCATCTCCATTCAGGCACAGGCTCATTTTGTAGTCCATTATGGTATTGTTTCAGAAATTAGGGTCAAGCTTTACGGTTTCCGATCTTGCCAAATTTGTCTGTGTTTGCCTTGAATTTGATGCTTACAACCTGCAATCAGAATCGCACAGAGAAAAGTTTTTAGATGCTTCAAGCCATATCCCGTCTATCTGCTGACAGCAGACAGCATCAGGAGTGGGATCCTCTAAATCTCAGACATCCAAAAAACAGCCTCCTATTCAAGCCTAAGGCTGTGAAAGCTGTCTTTTCCTTTTCCAAGTCAAACTTTGAATGATCTTTCCAAGGTGGTGTAACAACAGTTATACACTTTAAAGGAATGGCTCACCCAAAAATGAAAACTCTGACATCTTTAACTCACCCTCATTTTGTTCGAAAGCCATACGACAAAAGTAGAGATTCTGTCCTATTGACTCTTCTAGCAGTGTTATAGTGGATGAGTAAAGATTTTGACATTAAAAAATGATGCAAAAAGTATTATAAAAGCTGCTAACATCATTGAGATATCAGTCCGATTTTCAAAGTTTTATGCATCAAATCAAATGATTAACTGAAAGATTCTATTCAAAAGCATGATTCATTCAATGATTCATCTTCTCTGATGAACATACCAAGGTGCTCCAGGGCCGATGTCAAGATATATTCAGTGATAAATCTGTATTTTCTAATGTCAAAATATATTGAAGATGATGAGTCAGTTTTTTTTTTTCAATTAAAAGTTATTTATTCTGGACTGAGTGGGGAAAGAATCCTTGCATAGGTCGTGCACGACTGGACGGTTCAGACCAAGTGACCCTGGTCAGTTCTGGCATCGCCTGGCCGAATGGAATCACCATCGACTATGAGGTAGGCTGAATTGGTTCCACTTCCTGAAACTCCATTCGCTCATTTCTTCTGTAGCTGATAAAACAAGGCTGCTCAAAGGGAGAGGCGCTGATGTGCATTTTCAAATTGCTTTCTAGGAAAATAGATTATACTGGTGCGACGCCCGGACCGACAAGATAGAAAGGATCAACCTTGAAACCGGGGAGGGCCGAGAGATTGTTCTGTCAGCCACCAATGTGGACCTGTTCTCCGTGGCTGTGTTCGGGGCTTACATCTACTGGTCTGACAGGTAATTTATTATTTTACTAAGTGCTACACTCTCCAAAGTGGCCCACGGAGCCAGCTGCTTCAGTCTCAACGGATTAACCCCTTACGAGCAAGGTTATTATGAGACCTGTATGTTTCTGTCATCTCCCAGGCAGACTCCGTTGGCCTTATGTAAATAGGTTGTACCGTAAGTCACAGCCAAGGTGACGTTTTCTCGACTTTAGAGTTAAAGCAGGTTTCCTGTGTGTTTTAATAAGTCTCGCTGCTTTTAATTAGATAACCGCCACCATAATGCTGATGTCAGGCTCTTTTTTCTGTGACAGAGCCCATGCCAATGGATCGATCCGGCGTGGACTCAAGAACGATGCCACTGATGCAGTCACGATAAGAAGTGGTCTTGGCGTCAACCTAAAGGATGTGAAAGTGTTTAACAAAGGCCGGGAGAAAGGTTGAGGTTTCAACTTATTTTTATTATGCCACATATGTTTTCTATGAAGAAAGCAGTTATTTTGAATGTCTCAGTGTCCATCCAGTGATATCTTTCAATGCTTTTGCACGCAGGCACCAACCCGTGCGCGAGGAGCAATGGAGGTTGTCAGCAGCTGTGTTTTCACCTGGGCAGCGGAAGAAGGACTTGTTCCTGTGCTCATGGGTACTTAGCCGAAGATGGGTTTGCTTGCCAAAGATATGAGGGCTATCTTCTGTACTCCGAAAGGACCATCTTGAAAAGCATCCACCTGTCTGACGAGAGCGATCTGAACTCCCCTCTCCAACCTTTTGAGAATCCAGACTTCTTCAAGAACGTCATCGCTCTGGCGTTTGATTATCGGCAGCAGACCTCGCACCACAACCGCATATTCTTCAGCGACATCCATTTTGGGAATATTCAGATGATCAATGATGATTGGTCTGGAAGACAAGTCATAGTTGAAAGTAAGTCAGTTTATCGTAAGTGCTTTTATGCTTTTCAAGGGGCGTTTGAAAAATCCTGCTAATTGCTAGGCTTTCAATGAGCATAAAAGATGTCCAGCGATGCTTCTTCCTGCCATTCTGCCATTTGTTTTTGATCCTGTCGTCATCCTGATGGAGACTCATTGTAGTGACCCACATGTTGTTTAATGTTCTGCCGCTAGAACCATTCCAGCCTCTTAGCAGCCATTTGTAAAAGGCCATTTGTTGGAAACCATAAGTGGCACTGCCTGTGATGTACAGCAAGGCCTCGATGCATCCAACATCTAGTAAAAGTGGTATAATAGCTACCTTCATTTTTCTGCAACTAAATGGGACCAATTTAACTGTCAAAAAAGATGTTTAAAACACTGCATCTTTTTCTTTGTCCCAACCCTTGATGGATTAAAATCGCTTGTCTCATTTCCACCGTCCTCAAACTGTAACAGAAATATGAGTGGAAGCAGGGTGATATTTTTCAAGATCCTGCCTGTCACTGTTGTTGGAAAGTTCAGAATATGGTTATTGATTTCCTCATGCTCGCTATATACGGCAGACGTTTCAGCCGCAATCGATATTCACGTCTGATGGTGGCCCACAATGAAAACCTAATATGCCTAATGACTGTGAATTATCCATTTTCAATGTACTGAGACAATCATGACAGTTCTTAATACCAAACAACTCATGTATTATAGCTGCATATGCTGTAGCGCATGTATACAGATGGACTTTCTTTCAGATCCTAATAAGGATTCTCTGATCATACCTCATTCTCTCTCCTACTTCACTTCCTGTCAGCTCTGGTCTTCCCAATCATAATCAAGGCAAAAATCTTTAGAACAAAATAAAAGTGAGTAAACAACTAATGTTATGCTTTTGGATAAACTATCCTTTTAATCGAAATACAATTGCTATGTATTAGGTAAACAGGGGGAAATCCTTTAATGCCTTTTTGGTACTAAGTAAGCCAGCTCATTTCACTTTGCTGAGGTTAATGGGATGCAGATGTACTTAGAAAGCTTATGTATGATTAGTGCTTCTATCCACTTACAGTACTCTCTGAATTCTCTTTTAACTAACCTCATTGCTCCTTAGGTAATAGACCTTTTTCATATTTCACTTGCTTAATTTGCTTTTTTGTAAAGGCTACTCTTTGTCATTGTGAAATTAGTTGTGTTCTGATTCATCATTGCCTTTGTTTAGCATATGTAACAAAACATAATTTGCATCACTTATGAATCGCTGTTTCTTTTAGTATAAACTGAAATAAAACACAAAATTACGCACACACAAAAAGGTAACCGCCAAAACTAAAACTTCCATATTTCAAGCATACTAACCGAAAATCCATCAAATGTGAGCTGTCTCACATGGACTTGGAAATATCAGTTCATGATATTTTAATGTACAATTACTCTAAAAGGTGAGGTTAGCTCTATTACTGTGACCGCCTGACTACCTTTAAATCGCATCTTAAAACGTATTTGTTTCGATTTGAAAGGTAGCATACTACCTTCCCACTTGTTGGTTTGAATCAAAATGCTAATTTCTCAATTGGCATTAGGTGCTGCTTTTAGAGCATTAAAAACTCACAAACACAGCTTTAAATGAAATCGACCAATCACTGGAGGGGTTTGGAAAAATGAATCATTTAACAAATCGTTTGGGAGACGCTGAAGGTGAAAATAAGTGCATATTATGAGAAAATAAAAGTGTTTTTTGTTTGTTGCATGCATGTCAACCTCTTGTCGGGGACTACCAAAACCAAAATATGAACCTTTCATAACCCATAATCATAATTTTTTTCAGTGCAAGTGTTTGTGAAAATACCAAGATTCTTGTTAGGAATTTCAATATTATGTCAACGACTAATATGCTGTTGAATACGTTAACTTTTTTAATGAAGTTAAATAGTATATACATTATTAATATCAAATAGGTACTAATTAAATCAAAACAATGGCATGCACATTTTTCAAGTAATTACTTTATTAGCACAAAATGTATATAACATTAAAACTAATTTAACTTTGAAGTATGTCTGTAATGAAAATTTCAGCCTAAAGCACATATTCAATATTTTGACCATTCATGTGCACTTTTCATACCCCTGCCACACTGCAACGTTCACATAGATATCCACCACCTCTATCTGTTTGAGCATAAGTACCCCAGCCGGAGAGCGTGAGAGTGTGATGTTGACTACAGGTTGAAATGAGCTGGCTCTTTTGATGGCGTCTCCACACTCGAGTTCACTCACTTTCCCAAAGATGAAAGCCAATCCCAGCCACCTTAACTACATGCGCACTTAGAAACTCATGCAAACACCCTCTCCGTTCTGTCACCATGAGAGGGCGAGGACGTTAATAATCCGTATTTCCCTAATTAAGTCATACATCCCCTGTTAATTACTCCCTGGCCTCTCCAACATTTCTGCAAAGGCAAGCTGTCAGGCACTTTTTATTGTGAATGATTAATTAGTGATGGATTTCTGCAGACCGTTCATAAAATATTCCTGAAGAATTTTCAAAGAGTAGCATTTTAAGCTACAGCCTCTGAGTTGAAACAATTGCTGTTTTGCTGAGGAATTTTTGGACATGACAGCAGACAAACCCTAACCGTTTTATAATGCTTAGTGAGATGTCGCATTGATTGATTATATGCCTTTTATTTATTTATTTCAATTTTTTTGAATGAACACATTCACTGTGTGATTGGTCTTACCAAGGCTCATATAGAGTAGATCATATAAAGTGATATATATATATATATATATATATATATATTCATATAAAGTAGAATTGTGAAATATTATTATGTTTTAAAGCAACTATTATATTTCATCATTTATTCCTGGAAAGACAAAGCTGAATTTTCAGCAGCTATTACTCCAGTCTTCTGCGTCACATGGTCCTTTATAAATTATAGTAATATGCTGCTTTCATTCAATATTTCCTCTTATTATCACAATTCAAAATAGTTGTGGTGCTTACTATTTATGTAGAACAGTCATGCATGATTTTTCAGGATTTTTTTGATTCATAGAAAGTTCATAAGGGCAGCATTTTTGCTATGTATGCCATTTATACTAATACCACAGTTTTAAATGTTCTTTCATCATTTTCACATTTTCTGTGCCAGTTTTTTGGAGAAAATGTGGAATTCCTCGAAATGTGTTTAAATATTTTAAGAAATAAATAAACTAAGCTGCAAATACAACAGCCAAAAGCATTAACACACAATAGTCTTGTTAATTTACAAATTGTAATATCAAAGAAAACATGCTATTAAAACACCTTTCCATGTGACTGGATTCAGTAATGTTCTAGCCAAGTGGAAATGAAGCACTGTCAAACCATTTTGTTGATTTCTGTAGATGTGGGTTCGGTTGAAGGCTTGGCTTATCACCGTGCCTGGGACACGATATACTGGACTAGCTCTACCACCTCAAGCATCAGCAGATACACAGTAGACCAGAGCCGACAAGGAGCTTTCACCAGGCAAGCCGTTGTCACCATGTCTGAGGATGACCATCCCCATGTCTTGGCCCTGGATGAATGCCAAAAGTAAGATCTTTTTCTGGTATCTGGTATTATTAGTCTATTAAGACTGTCAAATTACAAAAATACAATTGAGAGTCTTTTCTAGCACTGTTCTAGGACAGTATACACAGCTAAACATACGTGATTTCCAAAGGTTTGAATTTGTTGCCACGTGCACTAAAAAGCTTATTTGCACTTCAGAACATTCAAAAAGCCCAGTCATCAGTCATGTGACATGCAAGAGCCAATTGCGTTTGGTGTGACGCATATGAAAGGTGCCATTTTTCCGCTCCAACAGAGGGAAAGATTTCATTCGCTACAGACTAAACAAAATGGACACATTCACTTGATAGAGATGGACACGTAATGTGAAAGAAAATTGATTTTAATGTCAGGAGGAAGCATATTGACTTTTAAAAATCGAAAGCAAATCGATTCGTCACACACAGGAAAACTGACATATGTGGAATGTCAATCAGTCAAGAATGAAAACATTTTAATTAGTTTGACCTCTTCAGATGAGCAGGGCACTGTGTAAAATTTGTTGTGGACAGAATATTTGTATTCCTGACCCAGCAGAGAAGCAACTCTCCAGGCATTGTGGATGGTATATGCACAGAAATATCTGCTCCAAAAGAACAGTTTGAGACTGATGAACAGCATTGATATTCAGAAAGATGTGCCGACCCTGAGTTCACCGACTACATTAAACCCTCAACCTTGGAGAGAATATGCTTACTTGGTAATCTGGCACTTTTTCAAATGGACTACAGACTGCTGTTAATTAGAATCTAACCTGAAATGATTAATTGGCATAGAATGTCAGCATGTATCACTAATTTTCAATTAGTCTGTGGAATTAGACTGTGAAAGGAATTTGTAAGAGGAACGCAAAATACTGTAGGTCGGTAATATTTCTTTGCGCCATAGAGCTGGTTTAAAAATACCAGCAGACGACAGTATTGAATCATTTTGTCTGACTAGTGCTATCTGTAAAATTTCTTCCGTTCCTCTCATTTTTTTGCCCGTGTATTTTGTAGCCTGATGTTTTGGACCAATTGGAACGAGCAGCGCCCCAGTATCATGCGCTCAACTCTTGCAGGGAATAACATGAAAGTCATCATTAGCACAGATGTATTCACTCCTAACGGACTCACAATTGACCATAAAGCAGACAAGCTGTATTTCTCTGATGGCAGTCTGGGCAAAATTGAACGCTGTGAATACGACGGCTCCCACAGACATGTGAGTATCAGTCTTTATTTCTTTCGTGATCCTTCAGAAACAATATGCTAACATTACACATGGTACATGGTACATTATTATACATTATTTTTTTAACACACACTTATTTGCATTTCATATGTGCACATATCATCGTACATATACAAACGCTTCATCCCTGTCCTTGAATATCTATATTAAATATAGTGTTTTTGCTATTTTGTACACTTTGTATATTAGTCTTTATTATTTGTGTCTTGTCTTGTCACTGTCATTCTGTTGCACTGTAGAGCTCTGTCCCTAAAACAAATTCCTCGTATGTGTAAACATACCTGGCAACAAAGCCCATTCTGATTAAGTTAATGTAATAATGTTATATTTATATTCAAAATGTGTGATATTTGATCAGTTTTATCATTTTACATTTACCAAAATGAATTAATACCGTAAAAAAAATATGGTCACGCTTTATATTGAGTGGCCTTAACTACTGGTATAATTACACAAAAATAATAATAAGTACAATGTACTTTTGCTCATATTTTATTGCAAAACACTTTTGCTTCTATTGAGGTGGGATTCAGGTAAGATAGGGTGTAAGAAATAGGTCAACTGTGTAATAATGAATGTAATTGTAGAAGTTAATTACAGATATAATCACATTGAAGTATTTTTCAATACATAAGTACAATGTAAAAAAATGCATGAACACAATAAGTGTGTTGTACCAAGCAATTAATTTAAATGTAAGTACATAGTAGCTATTATAAAGTGGGACCAAAAAAATGGTTCAAAGTTTTATTGCTTTAGAATCATGTTAAATAATCCTAATGGATTCTGCAGTTTTTTTCTTTATTTGTTTCTTGTTGTTTAGTGGGGTGTTTTTAATTTAGTGGAAATAATAACCACCAGTTGAAGTAATTCCTACTTCGTTTCTAGAACATAAACCTCAATTGGGTTTTGCAGCGGGTCAATGATAATGACTTGATGACCACCCATAGGATGGGCAACCCTCTGGAGTTATTAGTATCCACTGATGCCAGGTCCATTGACCCGTCACAAGATCAGCTTAATTGTAATGATTTATCCGCTTTTAGGAAACATGACAAAAAGTTAATTAAAGTTCCTCAACCTCCCAAACTAAGCGCACTAGTGGTAATGAAAGCTTATATTGAGACCCCTGCTGGGCCATCCTATCAACTAACCAATTAAACTGTGAAGAATTAAGCAAAGCTAAATCAACATGGCTTTTGGCAAACTGCCTTGCAGTTGCATTCTCCCGACTGGTTTTAGCGAAGGGGTTTGTGTGGTGAAAACGGTACGCATGGTTAGACTTTCTCTCACGAAACGCAATCTGTCACACTGTGAGGTGCCATCATTTATATCACATCCACACAAAGAGGACTATTATTATAGATGTACATTTATGGTAATGCGAATCAGAACTGTGAGCTATAGTTGTTAGCCAAAAACTCTATTTGACATCTATTTGATCAGATAAACAGAGATAATTAGTGCTGGAGCAGAACGCTTGCACCCCTAAATTTAATTTTGAATCAATATGCTCCATCAAAAACCATCTGGCATGGTTCTCATCCCCAACCCACTCTTGTATCTCCAGTTGTTGTTTGCTCAAGCTGGGCTCTCTTAATCAACACCTGTCCTATTTTTCCCACCATGGTGGCAGGGCTAATGTGATCACGGCTACAAGCGTGTTCCTGTTAATGGTTAGGTCTCCGGAGCTGTGGGACATCCTCCCGCCCCACAGCCTGGAAACTCCCAGAAGGAGTTGTGTGATGTATATCTGTGTCCGTCACCATGACACCTGCATTAACACTCACAGGATCTGGGCTAAACTGGCTACTGGGGGATTATTTAAAGCATGTGTCCTCTACCTACACATTAGTTTTAATCCCCTCAAAGAGACTTTGCGGTGGTCTTCAGAGTGTGTTTTTGGCCCGTTTGCTTTAATTGTAATTTAATTTGATCCTCGTGTAAGATGGTGGCCAAAAAGGATTGGATAAACATTTTTTGCCATCACTGATAATAGTAGTGAATATTTTGACAGCTGGATGGCTTGAATTTTAGGGTGGATAATGTATCAGTTTTTTTTAATATATCAGAAATTTCGGTCATACTTTATATTAAGGTCCAATACTCACCATTAACAAACTATTACCTATGACATTTTTGCCTTTATTAAACTCCTAATTTGCTGTTTGTTCAATATTTGTAACATTTAGGTATTGGGTAAGATTAGGGATGTAGAATATGTTCATAAAAAAATTTAAAAAAGCCGATATGAGTTTTAGAATATCAGAGTGAGGACAGTTTTGTAAAGTGAGGACATTTTGTCCGATCCTCACTTTCGGAGAGCCCTTTAAAGACCTGTTTGAAGGTCAAGACTTGGTTTTAGGGGTCAGGTTATAAAGTAATTGGGTAAAGGGTAGGTTTAGGGTAAGGGTTTAGGTAAAGCACTTAGTTTTGATGGGCAGTGTTAGGGTCAGGAGCTAGAGATTGTGTCAATGTATGTCCTCACTAAGATAGCTATACTGAATTGTGTATGTGTGTTTATTTAGAAAGTAAAACTTTCAGAGAGTATGCAATAAATTGATCTAAAGTGACAATAAAGACCTTTATATAGTTACAATTTGTTCTATTTTAAAAATCCTGTTTGTTTAAAATTTAAAAATAATTAAAAAATAAATGCAGCTTGGGTGAATGAGATTTCTTTCACCGATTGTAATATAAACAAACATAAAACTCCCTCACATGTACTATAATGTAGGCAGCACACAAATATATGCTAAAATGTATAAACTGTATAAATATGTGCTATATAAATACGTACTTTACTTATAGTTTACCCTCTGTATTTGTTGTCAGGTGATTGTAAGGTCAGGACCTGGCACTTTTTTTGGGCTTGCAATCCACGGAAACTACATTTTTTGGTCCGACTGGACTCGGCGGGCTGTGCTCCGGACCAACAAGTTCACTGGAGGAGATACTAAAGTTCTCAGGGCTGATATTCCCCACCAGCCAATGGGAATTATAGCAGTTGCCAAAGACACAAATAATTGTAAGTATTCCAAAATAAATGATTGGGCTCTGAAATTGGCCTCTGAATCTTTCATGTATGTGTTGCGTGCGTTGAATTCACTGTTGAGCTTTCGCTGGCGGTGGCTCTTTTTGATTTCCAAGGAATAGTAGGAATGATAAATTAGAGTGGACTTATTTAGTAACCAAGCAAACTAAATTGGAGACATAATTAATTTAAAA
Organism: Enteromius treurensis; assembly: GCA_032275025.1. Lineage (NCBI taxonomy): Eukaryota > Metazoa > Chordata > Actinopteri > Cypriniformes > Cyprinidae > Enteromius > Enteromius treurensis. Next base: position 15,165,652 of record JAUCMU010000151.1, read on the forward strand.
AAGTATCCTCTAGTCACAAAGGATGCTCTGAACTGTCGCAAATATGAAAAGTAGGACATTGGGAAATCGGTTTAAGAGACTCCCGACGGTTTCTGTTTGGGAGCCTCCTGTGAGGGGTTTTCTCCTCTCATTTGTTTGATCATGCCGTATGATTGCAGCTGTCTGCCCCTAACCATTTTTACCGTAGGAATGTCCCCAGTCAACAACACCAGACAGATGTGAAGATTACTGCTGTTGTGTTCAAACAGTGTGATCTACTTTCAGAAATCTTCCTTTCCCATTCTTTCATCTGACGCTATGCCAAGTTAACACACACCACCTTTGATTTTTGAGACTCGTATTCATATTCATGCTGAGTCACAGCACAATGAATTAGAGATGCTGAAGGCTCTTCATAGGTGCGGGTGCTTCATACAGCTCCCAGAGGCACAATATTCTGGATTCATAACATTTCCTGACAGCCTGGGTGTTCATTTAAAGGTTCTTTCATCAGTCAGATTGAACAGACTATTCTTTCTATTTAGCTCAAAGTTGTTTAATTATAAATATATATCACCTTCATAATACTTAGAGTAAAATGTGCAGATTGGATTGGTATCTTTAATGGCTGAATAAACTAGGACATACCATGATTTGTCCTATTCAAAGTATATATCTTGTGCTTTAATGGATGGAGAACATTTGACGTCTGTACAAAGCACACTTTATGGTTAACTAAAATTTAAACTAAAATGTACACCATACAAATTGTCATGCCGTAGGCGTGTTCTGTGTATGTTGTCATTTGTTCCATGTGCTCTTTGTGTTTTGTTTACATTTCGTTCTCCCCATGTGCTTTACCTCGTTTGTAACCCCACCCCTGTCATTAGTGTTTGATGCTCAGCCAGCTGTGTCTTCCAGGTGTCCTGAGTCTTGCCTTTGATTAGTCTGTGTATTTATATCACACCCTGTGTTACGTTCTATGTCGGTTGTTAAAGTTATGTTGTAGTGTTTGTCTGTGTTCACCTCTGCATATTCGTCAGCCCCTGTGTACTCTGGATTTATTATTAAATGTTTATTCGTTCAGTTGAACTCCTGTCTCCGTGCCTCCCTTGCCCGCTGAGAAGCGAGGTCGCAACAGCCGCTTCTCATGAAAATGATCTTCAAAGATTGTGTCTCTGTAACTTCATACTTAGGATTGATTATGGAGTGTGTTGCAGTATAGTGCTTTTATAATGCATTTAAATCCTGTGTCTCTTTGAATGTACACGGCTTTAATAAATCTTTTACCTTGAGCTCATAGATGCAAGACCCATTGTGACGATACATTTCCATGTCACTTGTTTGAAAGATATTAACCTTGGAGTGCACACTTGCTCTTGCATCAAAGATAGAGCCTTTTAGTAAAGAATGTACTGTATTGCTCTCATGCTCCCAACTTCCCAATAGTGCTAGATGCATTATAGTCTTTCAAGCCAGCTTCGTTGCTTAAATTGTTTCATTAGTTTGAGCTATGTGTTTCAATGAAAAGAAGTTTAATGTAACCCCAACAGTGATGCGCCAATTATTTACCTTGATTTTGTAATCATAATTCGAAGTAGCAGGGATTCTCAATAACTAAGTTCACACTGGACCAGAACACTGTTGTCAGTCCTGTATCTGAGTCCTTAATATGGTTACATTCACACAAAGTTGAGTTATTTACGGGTGTGACAACCGCATTCTGTAACCAAACTCAACTCGGGTTGCGGGTGGATGAGAAAAATAAATTATTAATAATGGAAATATTTACTACATTCTCTAAAGGTGTATAAAACGCAGACAGACACAGTAACTTAATTTTTGTGTGTGTTCGCCTATTAGTGATGTTGGTGATAAAGATGCCTGTTTAGAATCAGAATCAGAATGAGCTTTATTGCCAGGTATGTTTACACATACGAGGAATTTGTTTTTGTGAATGAGCTCTGCAGTGCAATGAATGACAGTGACAAGACACGGGTAATAAAAAGTATAATATACAAATATTCAAAAAAGTGTGCAAAAAAAAAAAGAAAACACAATAAATAATATAGACATTTTAAGTAAGAACAGGTGTGAAGAGTTTGTACATGTATGATGATATGTGCAAAGACGTTGTTATTAAAGGTGCCATAGAATGCATTGAGAGAATATTTTAAATTGTTCTCTGATATGTACATAGAAGGTATGTAGCT
>JAUCMU010000151.1:15167943-15194040 GCA_032275025.1 Enteromius treurensis
GACTACTTCCTTAATCAGCGATCCTCCTGAGTTGAATGTTATATCCTTTCTGTTATTCTCACCCTCCTTTGACAATCTCTGACGAAGCTTGTTTGCTTATTTGTCAAATAAAGACTTATGCTTTGAAACTTACCTTTGTTTGTATCCCTGAGCGTGACACCCTGCCTCTGTCATTAGTGTTTGATCCTCAGCCAGCTGTGTCTTACAGGTGTCCAGAGTTTTGTCTTTGATTAGTTTGCGTATTTATGTCACTCTTGAGTTTAATGTGGGATGTTGAAGTTATGTTGAAAGGTATGTCTGCGTTGACCTCTGCGTATTCGTCAGCGTGCGTACTTCGGATTTATTATTAAATGTTTATTTGTGTATTTGAACTCCTGTCTCTGTGCCTCCCTTGCCCGCTGAGAAGCGAGGTCGCAACAGCCGCTTTCATGACACAAATATAGAAACATTTTTAAAGGCTTTCATTCGAGTGCCTTGGATTTATATGTATCTCTCATATCCACAGAGCACCGATTTCTGACTTTTAGTACCCCAGTAGTTTTTGTTTTTTTTTTGCTTATTTTTTTAAACCATAAAAATATAATATTTGGAAAAAAAAAGAATATCTTTAACTGAAATTAAATCTTTTTTTCAGGTTGTAAAACTTTTTGGTTATTTGTCAAGCCAACATTTTCCATTTTAAGTTAGTTTAACTTGATATACTAAACACTAAAAACTTGTATAAAAATTAAAAACTATATTCACTCTAAAGCAAATGTGTACTGTACAGTGTTCTGTATTTATGTGACATCTACAGTAGCTATCTACTGTATCTATTTACATATAATTTATATTTTAGTATCTAATTACTAAATAAAAATGAAAAGCAAAAATGAAGAAAGTGGAACAATGTAAAAATGAAAACAGATTGAAATGTCATAGAAAGCTACAGTACAACAGTATCTCAGTGAGACCAAACTAACATTAGTACTAAAGAGTCACATCTTCAATATCACAAATTTGCATATTGGACTATAGTGACCCAGAAATAGAGCAGAATAGTATAGTTTTCTTCTTTCATTTAAATGAGATTACACTTACGTTTTAAAAATTTTAACAACTTTTTTTGTTTTGCTTAGGAACTGCACTTTGTAGGAACTCCAGGGTATTCAGTGAATAAGCCCCTGATGTACTGCATTTGTCAGTATAGTCAGCTCTTTTTAAGAAAGCAGACCTGTTTTTAGCTCAAAGTTTTGTGGATTGCTCACTTCAAAGGCTTTGGAATGACTGTTCTCAGTGTTCTTGTTTGTTTGTTGCTTAATATTGTTATTTAGGCTTTTTTTTTTTACATACTCAGAGCACTTTTGTGAAGGCACGTGATGTTCCCTTGTCCCTGTGTTTCAGGCGAGCTATCTCCATGCAGGGTTCTGAATGGTGGCTGCGGTGACCTGTGTCTCCTTACTCCAGATGGCACAGTCAACTGCAGCTGCCGAGGAGAGCGGATACTGCTCGATGACAACAGATGTGTGTGTACGTTTCGCCATGCTTCCCTCAGACTCTCAGGGAATATGAGTCTCTCCATCTCAGAAAGATGTGAAATTACTTTGCTTCATTTATTCCAGCATTTGTTTTGTATTTAACTAGTTATCGCTATGGCTGTTGCTCAGAAGAGTGGGATTTAAACTGTTCCTGGATTATAATTGCCATGAACAAAAAGTTGTGCTTTTGGATCAAAAACATGATTCTATTTTTGATTATTTTTAATTGTATTTCTTATTTAATCTATGGTTAACATAAAGTTTTTAATTTATTATTGTTATACTTACTATTATTCTTATACAATTCTCAAATTATTCATGTTAACAACATCAGCACTTCGAGGCTATAAGTAAAGTGCGTATTAGCCTGCAGATTTCAATCTATGTACAGTCGAATCTCAAATGGTCACATCATTTCAATTTTATATTAAAGGTGACATATCATGAAAATCTGAATTTTCCAAGAATGGTGTTTCTGCTTCCACTAAAAATAGCAATTTTCATAACAATTTTGAGCTGAAACTTCACAGACACATTCTGGGGACACCAGAGACTTATATTACATTTTGTAAAAGGGGCATTATATGTCTCCTGTAAGAAATTCTTTTAACCCAAAAATGAATCTATGCTCCCTTCGAATTGGTTTTCCTTAAAATACAAATCTTTCAGGCTCTCTGTAAACAGAAGCACATTTAAATGGAATATAGTTTAATTTATTTCACGTTTTCACATCTTTTCTTGTTTTATAAACACATAACCCTTTCTGGATTAAAATCTGCAATCAAAATTATACAATTAGTTATTTTAGCTGCTGTGAGAAAATGGTCCGCCTCCTTCAGGATCCTCACATGCCATAATCTACTAGATGGGAATGATGTACTTAATGTGTGAGAGTGTCATGCTCAAATTCCCTGCAAAAACCTACCTATACCAACTAAAAAAAAGTTTTTTAGCTTAAAACGATAAGCTAACCATTGTGAATCTGGCTAAAGTAGGAAATAGTTTTAAACACTGGGTGGTTATGTACTTGCTCAGATATTGATTCTCAATCATTTTTAACCAAATATTGTTATGGACTGCAGCTTTAATGTTTAGCCACATAATAAATTTAGTTTAGATAAAGTCAGTTTTGTTGGATAGATTTTTTTAACAACATTTTCTATTTCCTTTTATAGCAAAAACATCCTCTTGCAACATCCACACCGAGTTTGAGTGTGGAAACGGGGAATGTATAGACTACCAGCTAACGTGTGATGGAATTGCCCACTGCAAAGACAAGTCGGATGAGAAAATGCAATATTGTGGTAAGTAGCCGAACACAATGCTTTGCCGTATGTTCTTCCCGCTCCTGCATCATGAAAGCACTAAGCACACAGAATTGGTTTAAGGTGGCAGTTCCATTCCCTGAGGCTTCAACCTAATAAAATGAGCCTCTTCTCCTTACTGCTTTCAACCAGAGGAGCAAATGGGAATAAGCCCAGAGCAACAGAAAGAGTAAATAAGAGAGAGGATATGAAGCTTTTTTTACCCTGATGTGAAAGATTTGCTGTGCCGTTGCTTTCCGTATCGCTAGACAACAGGAGCTGCCGAAAGGGTCACCGTCCTTGCTACAACAGGCGATGTGTAGCTAACAACCACTTTTGTGATGGAATGGACGACTGTGGGGACAACTCAGATGAGGCATTTTGTAACAGTGAGTATCTTGTCTGCGAATATTATTATTTTGACATTTTGCATATAGATTTCACTTAAGAAAGTTGTTTATTTTTTTGCAGTCTATAAAAGAAAAAAGGCAGCAATATATATATATATATATATATATATAAATTGCACCGCTAGTAGGTTTATTTCAGACCATGTTAGACCTCAAAAATGACACCCAATTTTCAAGCTGTGAAAGCATTTCACAAGTCATTTTCTTTGGAGCTGTCTGGAAGACCCTGTTATCATCAGTGAATTGCAGTGCATATTATACAGTACAAATATCGGCGCACAATATTTCATTTAAGCGCACGTCCAGGTGCTTTAGTCTCTCTGCTCTCAGGGTAAATGAAGTGTCTCTGTTCCAGATGTCACGTGTGCTGCATCTGAGTCATCCTGTCAAGATGGAACTTGCATACCAATATCCTCCTGGTGCAACCAGGTCATCGACTGCGCCGATGCCTCGGATGAAAAGAACTGCAGTAAGGCAACGCTGCCCATGTTGCAAAGCAGCACACATTCTCGTTATCCTACTGTAATAATCACTGCCTTGACGTATCAGGCTATTATAGACTACAAGTGTAATGCGTTCCTAGATAGAACTGAGGATAAATCAATAAACTGTCATTAAAGAGACTGTTCGCCCAGAGATGAAAAAATGTCCTTCCAAATGTTTATGTCTGTCTTTCCTCAGTGGGACAGAAAGGCACATGTTTAAAGCATATCCTGTCCTCTTTTCCAGGGACATATAGTAGTAACAAAAAGCACCATAAAAGTATTTTGAAAACAAGATGCTATATTCCAAGTCTTTTGATGTTGTATAATATTGTAGTCATTATTTTAGTCACGTGCAGTGAATTTTTAGCCTAAATTAAGTCAAAACTTCTCTGCTTTAGCTTTTAATTCAAATGGCAGCATTGACATCAATGAAATTAGAGCCAGTTGCATTTGGGATTGATGTTTTTGTACACTTCCATTTTGGAAGTCTGCTGAAGTTTATTTTGGGGTTTTTGGGAAGAACAGTATTTTTGACCAAACTAATTGCTGTTACTGTACATGTACTTACACGTACTAATAATGTACTTACAATTTACTTACCCAAGAAAGCACGGTAGAAGGTTCAGGGTTATTACATTGTTATTACTTAGTTATTGTAATTACTACAATGAGTATATAGTATGCAAAATGAAGTTCTACCCAAATTTCAGTCTTTTTTTCACAAAAAGCTATCAAACGGCTTCATTCGAATTATATTTAGCAATTTAGCAGTTTGGGATCCGTATTACCAAGTCTACACTATTTGCACCTCACCAATTTTGTAATAAAAATCTGTTTTTACCATCACTTTTGATCTAGTTACTGTAGTGTACCCTTGCCGGAAAGTGTAGCTAATAATATTTTATTACTTTAATGATGCTTTTTTGTAATTTTGGAGACTCTTTGAAAATATTTTGTTTTCATTTCAATTATGGATTATGTGTGTCTGCGTGAGTGATCATACAGCTTGGAATCATTAGCATTGTCTGTTTTGTCATCTTGTGGGACCTACATAACAAAGTCTTCCCCCCTTTTTTAGATCACACAGACTGTGGCGATTTCTACAGGATGGGAGTGGCAGAAAAGGTCTTTGTCAGCTGTAACAGCACCTCACTCTGCGTTCACCATTCGTGGCTGTGCGACGGAGCCAATGACTGCGGAGATTACGCAGACGAGAGGAACTGTCAGGGTAACGCTCGCTATAACTCTCCGTTTGTTAGCTTTGCAGCTTGAGAAAGCCAGCTTCCATTAAAATCGAATTAATTTTGTCGAAACACTATTTATGAAAGAGGTAATGAAGCAGAGACAAGCCCCTGTCTTTTTCTCCATGCTTGAAGAGCCTCAAAAGGTAGGGAAGGCTGATGAATAATTATTGGTGATTGTCAGACTTGCGAAGAGCAGACATTTAAACACTCCTGCAAACTGCGGTCCCTTTAAAACCCGCTGATGAAAAGGTAGCAAAAAAAAATGTCTTGGCAGGTTTCAGCTTATTACTCATTAGAGTGTCAGTGGTTTCAAATAGAAAGCAAATGTGGAATTTATCGGAGAAGACCTGTTTGAATGGAGATGTTCTTTTAATGAGGCAAGTGCACTTTTACACCCTTGTAGTTGCATGGAGAATTGCATCACATAGAGATTTCATCTGCTTAGGAGCGTTTTTTAGGGAGGGATTAATGACCCAAACAACCGCTGGACCAAATTCTCACTACACTAAGCAAATCTTGGACTTACGCACTCTCTCCGTAATCAAACACCTATTTTCTCTAACTGCCGCAGTCTCCCATGGACAGAAATGTGCAGAAGGCCACTTCGCCTGCCCCAGCGGGAACTGCATCTCCAGCGTGTGGCTTTGTGATGGGCAGAAGGATTGTGAAGATGGTGCAGATGAGTTCCAGTGTGGTAAGCATGACTGGTATTAGCCTCCCATTGCTTTCACTTGGCTTGATTTCTCATGTGGAGCGAGAGATTACAGCCCACCTCTTGAGATGAGCTTTGAATGCAGAAACCAATTCAGCTGCTAATACTGAGGTCAAGAGAAGCATTTTCAGGTGATAAAAACCAATTTCTATGTGTACCTGTACCCTTGGAAACTTGCGTGTATGTATATAACTGGATCCCTGAAAGCCATTTTAGTTCACAAAATGATATAGATAGAAAGACAGATTATTACTATTATACATTTATACATGAGTTATAGTTATTTATTGATTATGTACGTATAATTTATTTATATATTTTTTAATAAATGCATTGTCGATTAGTGATTTAATTACTTTTCCGTTTAATTTTTTTTTAACTGAAAGGGCGTTTTTCTTTTTAAGATGACAACATCTTTGCTCACTGTGAGCAATGTGAATGGAGATAGGATATCTGCAGATATAGCAAGAGAACATCAGACAGTCGAGGAGAATCATGGGAATTTGAGACCAATCTTTCCTGCTGCGACCCTTAATTTCATTCTCCACGCTGTAACCCCAGGAGTGGACCACTCTAACTCCTTTGGCAGGCAGAGTCTGTCTAGAATAGAACTGAAAGGGAAAAAAAAACACTTGGCGTAGATATAAACTGCTGTCATCTGCTTTCCTACTATCGCAAATTGCACATGCATGGGCATGTTTTAGTATATAATTATGTCAACATATAATTACATTCCATCAGATCTGTTAAGTATTCTTGATTTTCATTTTCAGTTTTTATAAAATTCTTTAACAATCTTTTTCCTATTTTTCCTGTTATGGCAATGCTAAAATTTCAGGCAGGCGTAACTTCATACTTCATTGTCCCATGATCTGGTTTTCAAGAAACATTTAATCACTGAATACATGTGAAAGTAGTTGTGCTTCTTCATATATTGTAGAAACTGTGATGAAAATGTTCAGAACAGAATGTTACAAAACCAGAATTTTTTTAATACACTTTTAAAAAAATAGATTACTTCAAATATTACGTCAATTAACTAATACATTAATACATTCTTTACATTTTGAATCCATTTACTGTATAAGCTGAAATGTTATTGTGTTTACTTTTAGAAGTGCTCTAGCGTGTAGACATACTCAGAGCTAAACAAAAGCCAGAAAAACTCATTTTCATAGGTTAAAGCTGTTGCTCAACACAAAGAATAGAGATTGATGTGTCTGTTGGTTCTGTATATTTGAGATGAGTGACAGGATAAAAGTGTGATTACACAACAAAAACAGCATTAAACACAATTATTCTGCTTTATTACATCCTTATGTAAAAACCACTCTTTAAAAAAAGACAAGTATTTATGGCGAGGGGTTGTGGAGTGTTTTGTTGCCGCTGTTTTCAGAGAGCCTTCAAAGGTCCACAGCCAAGTCTGCCGAATTTAAAAATAAAGAAACCATCTCTAAAAGCGTTCGGCTAGGGATGAGTCCTAAATTGTGGATGTCATTTTCTAAGCACTGTTATTTGTGGCTCTCAAACTCCTTTGTTGATAGACTCCTCCTGTCTGTGGAACCAGTTTGCTTGTTCGAAAAACAAGTGCATAGCGAAGCAGTGGCTCTGTGATGGCGAAGACGACTGCGGAGACGGGGTGGATGAGAGCATGGATCTCTGCGGTATGCATGTAACCTCTTCTTTCATTGTGTGCGACTAAATATTGTTTTTTGTATTTTATGAATAGTAACATTCAATGATATGAAGTTATACACAGGCTAAATACAGTACAATACGACTATTATGAATTGGGCAATTATGGTTTAGTATATTAGTAAATATTTGTAATAAACAAACGTTTGATTGGACTGTAATGAAATGTCAGGGAGAAATAAATGAAATTGCTATGTTCCTTATAACGCCAAATACAATTAGACACGATAAATGCTTGATAAGCAACACTGAACATCCAAATATATGCTGTGCATTTGTTAAAAGGCTTTCACAAATTACCGTGTGATTCCTTTAGATATTCAAGTAGGCTGTGGTTTATAATCAATTGTCCTGAGCAACATTTAGTGGTTCATTACTAACGAAATATTTTGCAGGCTCGGTGACCTGTGCTCCAGGGTTATTCAGTTGTCCAGGCTCGTACACATGTGTCCCCAGGCGCTGGTTGTGTGATGGGGAGAGAGACTGTCCCGATGGCAGCGATGAGCTCGCCGCAGCTGGCTGTGGTAAATATTCCCATTGATCTGTTTAAAATGTCTTCTGCATGTCGATGTGTTATCGATGAAAGCTCCCTTCAGGTGTTGTTCTTGCAGCCATGTCGACCATTCTTTATAATTGCCTATTTGATACGTGCTCAGGTCAGGATTTAAAAACTCAATGACATCCAAAGAATAAGAAATTCTTAACCATAGGCACTTCATTAGTGATGCGTTTTGGAACATGCAGACTGTGGTAAAGTTGGATTTGGCAGATATGACTTGTACCCCAAGGTGAAAACAGTCTTAGTGAGAATTAATTAAGCTCAAGGTCCCGATTTTTACCTCACAGCTCCAAATAACACATGTGATGAGAATTCCTTCAGATGCCTCAACAAAGGCTGCATTCCAAAACGCTTTGTTTGTGACCATGACGACGACTGCGGAGATGGTTCGGATGAATCGGTTGAATGCGGTAAGCATTTTTCTTGAAATATGTCTGAAAGATTAATGTCTATTCACTTATTCTAAAATCTAAAAGTATATTTTCAGACTAAGGCAACAAACCGAGAAGCAGAGGCATTGAGACATTTAGTTTTTCTTGTTTTGGTCACTATAGTTACCTGATTCTCCTTAGTAAGAGGAGTATTCTCCTGAATTCTCATTCAGTAAGTAAACTGAATGTCACAAAAATCAACATTGAAATAGTAAAAATGTGCAGCATTTTAATGGAAAAAGATAGGCATTTCTCAGTTAATTAAAGCTCTACAGTGAGCCTTAGGCTGCTCTGTGCTGGTATTATTTGTACTATACATTCTTAATTAAGAACAATTTGAAGAATAGTCAGTGCTTCAGTTATTTGGGGTTTTCTCCAAATGTTTTAGAACTATTTTTTTACTCGAAGCTGAAACATCTGTGAGCTTTTTGATGGAGAACTTGAGCCCTGGTCTTCACTACATGAAAGGACAGACTCTCCACAGGACATCACTCCTGTTCATACACCCTCACAATTCATTGCACTGGAACTTCTTGAACTAAACTTAAAATATGAAATAAAAAAATCTGGGAAATTATTCATAACAAAAGAGATTCAAAGAGATCTTCTCATTAGTTCTTAGAAAGTCTAACCGAAGACATTTGCAGCTTACTTTATTGAAAAGTACCATCATATACTGTACCTTTGTTGTTTCGTTTTCATCTTCAGAGTTCACATAGTTCATCCGAAAATGTACATTCTGTCATAATTTAATAACACCTTATGTAATTATATATATATACATATATATATTTTTTTCTTTCTATTTTTGAGAATAAAATGTATTATTTCTAGTTCTGTAAAATGATCATGCACTCCAAAAATAATATATACAGTTATTAACGCATATATGTGTGTACTGTGTATATTTATAATATTTCTATAAACATATACATTTGCCAATTTCCAAAATATATGCTGTATGTGTGTGTCAGACTCGTTTTTTTGGGAGCTATCCCTTTAAGATCTGTGTTTGGTTGAAAAGTGTGTCACTAATGTTGACAGGCTTCACTCTTTATGCAGTGTACCATTCGTGTGGGCCAGATGAGTTCCGCTGTGTTGATGGCCGATGTCTTCTCAGCGCCCAGTGGGAGTGTGATGGTTACCCAGACTGCCCTGACCACTCTGATGAGCTGCCCCTCAACCTCAAATGCCTGGCTGCCGGTAATGGCCCAACAGAGCTGTGCCTGAAATATGTTTGACTGATGGATGTGGGGCTTACTGAACATCTGAGGGAATACAAGTGGCCAAGAAACACCATGGATAAAAGCAGGGGGCTGAAGTGGATAACTTTGACCTGCGGGGATGGCATGTTTTCAGCTAAGCGTACCAAGCATTTATTTAAAAAAAGCCTTGCACTTACTGCCAGTTGCAGGAAGCTTGAAATAACGTTTGGCTTTTGTTGGATTGCAACTTTTATGCCCTCTAGCTCAGCAGAGTTTAAGCCTTTCAACCATTCATGCTTTGTCCAAAAGCATTTTTGTGAATTTTCAGCTTGGTTTTCAACATTACAAGCCTGTATTGTTTGTATTTGTCCTTAATTTGTTTCCTTTGCTTTCACTTTCTTCCTTTATTTCTAGAGAGCTTATGCAACAGTTCCTTTTTTATGTGCTCAAATGGCCGCTGTATATCTGAGAAGAGTTTATGTGACCTGAAAGATGACTGTGGAGATCGCTCGGATGAGAAAAACTGCAATGTCAATGAATGTCTGAACCGTCGTGTCAGCGGCTGTACGCAGGATTGCCTGGATTTACCAGTGGGATACAAGGTTTGTAAAATATACTGTATATTTAAACATTGTATTTTAGGATTTAGGACAATTTAAGTAATTACTATATAGTGTAATTAATTGTAAATAAAAAAGGATTATTAAGGGATGTTGGTAAACATAGTTTCGGGAGGAGCATGCAATATCGCTAGCCACAGCTGGTCCGGATTATCTCTAATCAGCCTATTAACCATTATCCAATCCCGCTCGTCAGCCTTCGCATTGAATACCCTCGATTACTTTCCTTCCACATCTAGCATAAATATAGATATAGTCTTTACTATGAGGAAGTGCGAACATGTGAAAGTGCTCTGTTATGAAAAACGTTCTTTTCTATTTGATCTGAATGAAAATGCTGATTTATTGCCACTAGTTGCCTCTTTTGGAGCATTAAAAGCTTACAAACACTTCTTTAAATAATAGGGACCAACCACCGCAGAATTAGCGCAGCGCAAAGGAGGGGTTTGGAAAAGGAATCGTTGAACTAATCAACAAATAAAGTAAAAATAAATATATATATTTTTTAATATACATTTTATTTTTATATAAAATATATAAAATAAAAATATAAAAATTAAGAATTAAAATATGAATCTTTCATAAATAATAATAGGGGCACTTTAAAACTGGGAATATATATATAAATGATCTTTTTTTTTGTTTGTTTTTTTATGTGACTTCAGTTTCAGTTTTTTGCCCAAATGTGACTAAAGAATTGCTTTGCAGAACCTACTGTCTTCTGGTTTCTGCAACGTCTTGTCACAAATTTTTTTTGGCAAACATATAAAGAACAAAGTAAAAGGCTATAGGAATGATTTGTCCCAGTTTTATTTCATTGGTACTTAATAAGCTTGCTCAGATCAAGTTTTAACAAAGGCTTGTGCCTTCGGGAGCTGTCTAGAGGCGTGCCTTAAGGAGAGAGATTTTTGAGCTGATTCTCTCGAGTTGCAGACACTTCTGCAGTGTTACTGATTGGCAAACTAGGTGTCAGGAGTGCCATGTTCACATGACCTGTAATCATCAGAGGTGCTTGGAGGCTGTGTCATTCCCTGGCAGACTTCGAACCAGTCACCCTAAAAGTCGATAAAGACATCGCTGATACTGTAGGTAATGTAGTTGAGTCAGATCCTTTAGCTAAATAGTCTGATCTCAGTCATTTAATTTATAATTTTATGAGATTTTTTTTTAATTTTTTATAGTAGCAGATGGTTTAGGAATAAGTGAATAACTGAAACAGATCCGTAATAACATGCAAATGGCCTCAAAGGATTGCACCATTTTCTCTTTTTTATTTTTTTTTGAGTATTATAGTTAAGTTCATAAAATGGCACTGAAATGAAGTGGAATTTAGAGTGGTCTCAGCAGAGTGTTTTTTTTATTTCTTTTTTTATTATTAGCAATATCCTAATTTCAAATCCAAACATCTCTATTTTTTTTCACCACTGTGTCTAGTGTAAGTGCTGGCCAGGATTTCACCTGAAGAACGACGGGAGAACATGCGTTGATATTGATGAATGCTCCATCACGCTACCATGCAGCCAGAACTGCACCAACACTTACGGTTCCTTCAAGTGTTTTTGCGTAGACGGCTATGAATCTTCAAGAAAAGACCCCAACAGCTGCAAGTCTCTTTCAGGTAAATATCATTTAGTGAATTCCCTCCAAAATGTGTTTCATCTAAACATGGTGTTTTCAAGCTTTGTTAACTTGACATTTGTCTATCTTCATCACATTTTCACCTTTATATTTTTCACAGCCGAAGAACCCTTTCTTATACTTGCTGATCTTCATGAAATTAGAAAATTAAGCATTGACGGATCCAATTACACTCTTCTGAAACAGGTAAAGCTCTACGTCAACTGTTTTCTAATTATGTTCTCTCGTTGTTTATTTTCATATCACACTTTATTGAAAGGCTGCCCATGTAATCTGCACAGCCGAGGCTTTTGTACTGCATCACGAAATTGTTACTGGACTTCAGAGACCAGATCATAAGATAGAACTGCTGTGTTTGTAAAAGCCTAATAGAGGACCAATTAAGCTGTGGTGACACGACTGTGATAACAACACAGTGTCTATTGTCTCCTCTGCCCTTTGAAAACACTAATTGAAGTCATTAACTAGTGTCCCGGGTTGGTGGAGCTCCTCGTGAAACAATTAAAAACTCTCTTTCTGTTGCTGGTCTTGAAAGCAAGGACTGCTGTATACATTTTACATTAAGTTCAGTTAAGCCAATTAGTGTCATCAAAGCCATTCTAACAATTAACATGAATAAAATTACTTTTTGACGTGTTAAAATTAAATAATATATATATGCAAGCAAACTTTTAGATGGATTATAAACCAAAAAATATATATATATTTTTAAAGAAACATTCATCAAGATATTTTTATGAAAACATCATCTTGTCTGAATAAGGAGACTCTGAATAAACTCTGATCAAGCATTATTTACAAGTTAAAAAATTGTCTAAAATAGTTTTAAATAACCAAAGAAAGACTTCAACTCTGCTGATGGTTAGGTATGCTGGTTTAAGCTGGTTGTTTTGCTGGTTTATGCTGGTCCTTTAGTATAAACCAGCAAAAATACCAGCATAAACCCTAGCAAATGACCAGCATAAATCCAGTTAAACCAGCATCAAAACACACCTAACCAGCATGTGCTTTTTTCTTTTTTTTATCTTGCAAATACCTGTTACAAACAATCAAAAAAACAAAACAAAAAACCAAGACATTATTGTACACCACTGGTCTCAAACTCAATTCCTGGAGGGCCACAGCTCTGCACAGTTTAGCTCCGACCCTAATCAAGCACACCTGATTCAGCTAATCAGCTGATAATGCAAATTCTACTGGATAAGCCAAGATTAAATATTATGTAATATAAGTGATAATTTCTGCAGTTACATCAGTCTAATTTGCTATTACTAAAAAATGTATTTCCTATATATTAAGTCAGCATTACACTGATCATCAGCCTTTGGCTTTTAAAATATCCATTACAAATTTTAACCTTTATTTAACGGTTCTACTTCACAGGTGGTCCTTTGTTTTGCAAAGATGAATAGTCTCTCTCTCTCTCTCTTTTCCATACTCAAGAGCTTGTCTGACACAAGAAGTTTGACACACGCTATAAATGGCTCTATCTAATGTCCTTTTGACTTTATATGTGACTGCCATTTCTGACTGGCCTAGTGTAACAAGTTGAGTTTTCCTGTGCTATTATCCACAGCTGGTGTCATTAGAGGCCTATAGTCATTACCATCAAAATGATGATTCTTAGTGAAATGTGAGTTTCCTCAATTCGGCGCTCATTACATTATTCATACCAATTGAGGCTGTCATCCAGGGGAATGTGTATAGGGCTCTCAGAAAACTCTTCCCATTATGGAGTAGTCTCATTAGCAATCATTCAATTTCATTTATTCCATTTTTTTTAATATGAGTGAAGAAAGGAAAGCTTTTGTACTTAAATATGAGTGGCCCCTGTGGCCTCTTATCGACAATGGAGGTTTTAGTTGACCCAATGCTAGCCTACTGCATGATTTCGTTTGCTCTGAGGAATGCTACTTAGTTAGTTATCAAACTGCCATACAGTATCCATAATTAAAGCGTTGCCTGTCCCTTCAGTTTGAAGCACTGCCAGTACAGTAAATAATAGAAAATGTGCAGTCACCTGGTCATTAGAAACCCACTTTTATAACCCTGAATGGGTTTATTTTCCAGTAATGACTGGCTGACTGTACATTATCCTGCTCGTTATTTTTCATCTAACATCTAGGGGAAAATAGAGCATTTCATCACAGAAAACATCCTGACTAGCCAACAAGATAAAATTGCAACAATATTGCAATATTAATTTATAGCCTTTTGCAAATGTGCAGCTCATATTACTTTTATTGGCTAGATAACTACAAATATAGTTATAATTTAACATGTCTTCCTTTATTACAGCATTTTTTGTCTTTTAATGGTGCTTTTCCTTCCAAATTGTATTAGTTAGTTTGTAATAGCTGATATATAGATATAGATATAATAGTTATAGAAAGTATTTCTTCTATACTTGACTGCCTCACTATGAATGCCTCTAATACAGTACATCTCTCTTTTGTACGTACAAACTGATTACATAAAACATAACAGAATGTGTTTGTGGCCTTAAAATAAAGCTGCAGGTTTATGCCACAAGATAAGGCCAAAGGTCATTTTGGGTCTCACAGTTCTGAGAATCTGATGGTGGTATCAGACCTTTTTTTCCATCTTTCATCATGGCTGTCACCCGATTTTAGCAGCCGTGGTGAAGTGGGCAAAGGCAGGAGGGCTAGTGAGCGGTAGACTGAGTGACAGAGGCCTGACGTGAACATGACAGTAACGAATGTACCCTCAGCATTCCCTTCTGAAGGCTCTCTGAACTGCTTCCACGTGTATCCAAAAGCACGCCGCGTCACCGTCCAAAATCAATACAATGAAGAGACATCAAAAGAAATTTATGCTCTGTATGTTTCATTTCTGCAGTACATCCTTGCCAGATCCTGTCAAGATGAGCATACACGGAAGTGGCTAATTAAGCCTTCCAGCTAATTAAATAGCAGTACAAGGCGTAACATCTCATTCTTTTTTTTTTTTTTTGTTCTGCATACTTGATCTATGCGTGCTGACTGCAGCCTTTACCCAGCTAATACATCACACCGACTGCACTAACAGTCACATTTGTTGTGCAGTTACTTAATTCACTTCTATTACCTCTATGCTGTGTTTCCTTCTTATTTCCGTAGGGCCTTAACAACATTATCAGCTTGGATTTTGACTACAAGAAGGAGTTCATTTACTGGATTGACTCTAGCAGACCGAGCGGCCGGAGGATAAACAGAATTCGCCTTAACGGCAGTGACCTCAAGGTATGTACGATTCCTCATTTCACTTAATAATTATTATGGGTCACAAAGGACCGACAACAATGGTAATAAGTCTTAACTAACTATTATACGCCATGTTAGCAACAGGGATGCGATGAAGAGGTCTATAGGTAACATCTGAATGTTAGACATCTGTAGTCATACCGCCATAAAAATTAATGCTCATTTTAGCATTATTTCAGGGACTCGTTAAGGTCACATGGTTAGCGCTTAGATGCACATCTCAGCCGTGTACCTGCTGAGCAACACTTTCCCTATCTCATTAGCTTCATTGCAGGGGCCAAGAGCCTAATTTGGCTTCATTACACAGTGTTGCCCCCTCCTGATTTATCACCCCTGCTCAGCACAAGCTAAAGCCATTTGAAATTCATTAGCATTCGTGGGTGTAATCTTCAGGATTTTGGAAATAGAGACAATGCAAGCTGGTACAATATGTTTAGATTGGGAAGAAGACCTTTACCCATCATTAGCTGGGGATATAATGATGCTGCTCCATTGCGGAAGAACAACTTAATTGAAAATTTATTAATTCATTATTTACTGACATGGAGACCCAGTACTTTCATCTCATAGTATGCAGCAGAGACATGAACAATACTATTTAATATAGTGTCTGTTCTAAACAGTGTTATATGGGAATCATTTTTCATGATTCCACTGGACAGCCAATTTGGGATATCAGGTACAGTCTCAGAATAAAAGATACAAAGTTGCCACCGGGGCAGTACCCTACAAACATATTCCATTTCAGCGCTGATATTTACACTTTAGATGCTAATATGTACCTTGAAAGTACTAAAATGCTACTTCTGAC
Source organism: Enteromius treurensis (assembly GCA_032275025.1). Classification (NCBI taxonomy): domain Eukaryota; kingdom Metazoa; phylum Chordata; class Actinopteri; order Cypriniformes; family Cyprinidae; genus Enteromius; species Enteromius treurensis. The sequence goes on from JAUCMU010000151.1 coordinate 15,183,838, forward strand.
ACATAAACCTAGTTTTTTTCTCACACCACACACATTTGACTTAATTTGTCATATAATATCTCAGATCACTAACAATTAACACTTTTTTCCAACTGTTCTTCCATTCTAAATGTGTTGATTTTCTAGCAGCTTCCTAGTCAAATTACTAATATGTGACCTTTTTTTTTTTTTTTTTTTACGAAAATATCTTTAATAGCAGTAAATAATGCCGTCATGTTATAGTGATGCTGCTGATTAAAATTAGAGTCACACTACAGTTTTGCTTAAAACACAAATAGTTACACCTTGAAAATGATGAACCCAAATCAGGTTATTTACAATATACTTTTCTTAGACAACTAATTGTTTCCTTATTGATGATAATTTTTCTCTTGCTTACAACAAAACCTGAATTACTCATTTCTCATTTTATTTTAATTACTCCCACTATGAGTACGACCATCAGACTTTCACCTACAGCATTCAATCAAATTTTTATCAATACATTTTGATTGTATTTTAAAACAGTTTATTGCCTTTGAATTCTTAGATATGTGAACTTCTGTACATAAGTATTTATGTACAGTATATATAACTTGGTATATGAATGTATGTACAGTGGGTACGGAAAGTTTTCAGACCCCCTTAAATTTTTCACTCTTTGTTATGTTGCAGCCATTTGCTAAAATCATTTAAGTTCGTTCTTTCCTCATTAATGTACACACAGCACCCCATATTGACAGAAAAACACAGAATTGTTGAAATTTGTGCAGATTTAATAAAAACTGAAATATCACATGGTCCTAAATATTCAGACCCTTTGCTCAGTATTTAGTAGAAGCACCCTTTTGGTCCGGGATATCCCTGTACTTGGCCGCATTCATCTTTCCCTCGATTGCAACCAGTCTATTTGCAGCTAAAAAACATCCCCACAACATGATGCTGCCACCACCATGCTTCACTGTTGGGGCTGTATTAAACAGGTGATGAGCAGTGGTTTTCTCCACACATACCGCTTAGAATTAAGGCCAAAAAGTTCTATCTTGGTCTCATCAGACCAGAGAATCTTATTTCTCACCATTTTGGAGTCCTTCAGGTGTTTTTTCATGTGTAGTTTACTGAGGACAGGCTTCTGTCGGGCAACTCTTTCATAAAGCCCCGACTGGTGGAGGGCTGCAGTGATGGTTGACTTTCTACAGTACAACTTGCTCCCATCTCCCGACTGCATCTCTGGAGCTCAGCCACAGTGATCTTTGGATTCTTCTTTACCTCTATTACCAAGGCTCTTCTCCCTCGATAGCTCAGTTTTGGTTTCTTCCATATAAGGATTATGGAGGCCACTGTGCTTTTAGGAACCTTAAGTGCAGCAGAATTTTTAACTGTGAGTTTTTCTTTTTTAATAAATCTGCAAAAAAGTCAACAATTCTGTGTTTTTCTGTCAATATGGGGTGTTGTGTGTACATTAATGAGGGAAAAACCTAAATGATTTTAGCAAATGTCTGCAATATAACAAAGAGTAAAAACATTTAAGGGAATCTGAATAGTTTCCATACCCACTGTATGTATGTATGTGGCCTCCAAGACTCTCCCTGAGTCTGATGTACTGCATTAAAGTGAAGAATAATATTTTTTTATTGCAAAAAATGTAATGCAAACTATTGGCTAGATGAATAGGGAATAGAGTTACAGATGTTTTGCGATGCTTAAGGTGTAGCCTGAATATTTATTACCACATAATCAGCATTTTTTTCAGACTTCAGATGCATTATTTTGCACAACTGACAAACGGAAGCGAGGAGCAAGTTATAAGACCGCCCCTAGCAACAAATGTTTGGTTTCTGGGAACGGTGCACTATGGGTTTGATCACTGTAAAGTAATGAGTAACTCCTGCACTGGAGCACGTTTTACATGATGCCTCAGGCAAAGCCTTTGGTGTGATTCAATAAAGGAATTTGTCTATTAATATATAATGGGCCAAAGTTGATATGCTATATGGCCTCATCAGCTAGCATGCTGAACCAGTATGTCATGTGAATACTGAATTCTCTGTTGGTAGGAATCATTTAGGACACATGCTTTAACTAAAACCTTTCAATAAAGTCTAAAATATGATTTTGGATATCATATACACATAAAGTGCAGCTATTCCCACAATGAATTGTCATGTCATGTCATTTTGTTATGTATTCAAATATTGACATTTTCAATGAGTTAGCCTTCAATTCCACACAAGGCGATCCTTCAAATCAGAGCTTGACTAGATCACTAGAATACCAGAAGCTCTTTCTTTCCCACTCGGAATGTTAATGTTTCCCCTCATCCTCTCATCTGGAGGCACTTTCCTGATTGGGGAAATGTTCCTCAATCATTGACATTTCAGAGAATTTTCCAAGCTCAGCTTTGCTGAAATTACTGCTGAAGGGGCGGTCTTGTCAATTGGCACGGCTACATGCGCCCTGTCAGATGATGATGATAGAGAAGATCTCAAATTTATCATGTCTTAAAGTGACAGCCTATGTTGGGACAGCAAAGTTAGTGTTTTATCAGCTTGCAATGCAATATTAGCTTTAGAAGCTATACCAAACAAATAGAATAACTAATTTAAAGGCATGGTTTATTCAGAAATGGATATTATTCAGATATTATTCTGAACCTAAAAGACTTGCTTTCTTATATTCAATACTCATTTCTATGCACTAAATGCAGACTTAGAGTTAAGAACCAGATAGTTTTGATTCATTAACTGTACATTAATCATTTCACAAATTCAGCAAAATAAATTGTGAATGAACCATTATTTTCGTTTGCATCTTTTCAGTGAATCACTATTCAGTTCATACAGGTCAGAATCATTCGTTCATGATTGATTTGGTTCTGAAGTTTAGCTCATGACTCTAGATGATTACATTTCAGCCTGTTCTTCAAACAAAGCTGACTTCAGAGGACAAATTCAGTGGGGTGCATTATATGGACTACTTTTGTGGTGATTTGTTTTGAAGCTTGAAAGCACAATGTTCTCTTTAAGGAAGTTGCATTAAAAAAGTGAGTCCTTAATTACACAATTTTGGCTTTTGTGTTCTGCTGACAAAAGAAAACCATGCTGGTTTGGATGAAATTGAGTAAATAATGACAGAATTTTCACATTTTGTGCTGAACTATTACTTTAGTGGCCTGTTTTCCTATTACCCTTTTTGCTTATTGAAGTAATATTATGTGATAAGATTATCGTTACTGATCTGAATGGTACTTATTTGCTTTATTAGATTGTTCACAGAACAGCTGTGCCAAGTGCACTTGCTGTGGACTGGATTGGGAAGAACTTGTACTGGTGCGACGTGGAGAGAAAGACGCTGGAAGTGTCCAAGTCCAACGGTTTATACCCCACAGTCTTAGTGAGCTCTGGCCTGAAGAACCCAACGGATTTGGCTCTGGATGCTCAAACTGGGTACAAATGGTTCCTTTTCAAATTTGCACAGTATCCTTTCTACTTCAGCACCATCAATCCAGGGAGACTATAACTTGTCACAAGAAAAAGAACGAATGTATAGACCTCCAGAACAATGAGAATAGTTAATCTCTGCTTGAAACAACTGTTCTGAGAGTTCATGAATGAGGGTCACTCTCTGTTCTTCAGGTATGTGTTCTGGATTGATTGCTGTGAAAACCCTCACGTCGGTCGAGTTGGCATGGATGGCCAAGGCCAGAGCGTTATTGTGAAGAAAGAAATCAACAGCCCCTCAGCTCTGACAGTTGACTACACAAACAAGAGAATCTACTGGGCTGATGATAATCACATCTTTTTTGCCAACATGGACGGTTCTCAGAGGCACCGGGGTAAAAAAAGAGTCGTAATTTGGTTGTTTTATTTTTTTTCATGTATTGGATTAGTGGACCATAACAAGGCAGCAATTGGATAAAAGAAACTGCAATAAAGCCTTTCAACAGTACAATAATGCAAGGCCACAATCTTGTCTATGTTTTTGGAATATGCAAAAAAAAAAAAAAAAAAAAGTATTGCATTAAAGATCATTGTACTTACAGTACATTCACAAAAGTTAGACTAGAGTACAATGAAAGTTGTTGGATAATGAGTAAATCACTTATAAATGCAGTAATGTAACTTTAATGATGGTACATGATCTGATATTCTCTACCTCAGTTCCTCACGACCACATCCAGGGTGTGATGGGGCTCACTCTGTATGAGGACTTCATTTATTGGACTGATGGGAAGTCCAAATCTCTCCGTCGAGCTCATAAGACCACCGGTGCTAATGCTGTCGAGCTCCTGAATTCATGGCAAGCCATTAAGTCTGTCATTGTCTACCACCCACTGCGCCAGCCTGAAGGTAGAGACTGTTTCAAATAAATATTATATTTTACACACTTGGTTTGTCTAAAAATCAAAATGCTGTCATTATTTACTCTCTCCTACACAGCTCTTGCCATACATGTGCCATACAACAATTAAAAATAAAATTAAATGTATTTAAACGAAATATTATATTGTATTGTATTGTATTGTATTGTATCGTATTATATTATATTATATTATATTATATTATATTATATTATATTATATTATATTATATTATATTATATTTGATAACAGTTTGGGATCAGCAAGTTTTGTTTTGTTTAACAGAAATAAATAATGATTTTCTATTTTAATTTTTATTATACTAAAGATGTCTTTCAATATATCATTTATAAACAGTTATAATTTGGTGATTTAGTGCTCAAAGGTTCCTTATATTTTGTGTTGATAATACTTAAAGGTTTTGGGGTAAGCATGGTATATTTTCTTTCCGCTTTCCATTCTAATAAACATACATTTAAAAAAGAAATAAAAATATTTATTTTTTATTTTATTTTTTATTTAATACATTTATAACATAGTAAATTACTTTACTGTCACTTATAGTCAATTCAAAGTGTATTTTCTAAGTTTTTTTGGTTTCTTTGAGTGGTGTGAATGTAGATTTGTTGTCCTTTTCAGGTCTTATATAATATGGCAAGAGCTACATAAATATAATTTTAATATGACCTAATTACAAGCCATTTCTGTCCTCTATTTCCAGTCCCCAAACACCAGTGTCAAGTGGCCAATGGAGGCTGTAGCCACTTGTGCTTACTCTCTCCTGGTGGAGGTCACAAATGCGCCTGCCCAACTAACTTCTACTTGGCCGCCGATAACAAGACGTGCCTGTCCAATTGCACAGCCAGCCAGGTCTGTATGCCAGAGTGATGATTCCATGTCATTAGTCGGAACCGCAATGATTGTTCCAGTTTGTGTTACCCATAACTGATTGACTTTTTTTCGATGTGGTGGACTTGTTTTGCAGTTTCGCTGTGGAACGGATGAATGCATCCCATTCTGGTGGAAATGCGATACGGTAGATGACTGCGGTGATGGGTCTGATGAGCCTGCGGATTGTCGTAAGTGCTTAGCTTCCAATGTTACCCAGCTTACACTGCACTGTTGTTTTTATCTGGAACAGTTTGTAATATTCATGCAGTGTCATGACCATGGGTTTTAAGAACAATTCAAAAAGTTCGTGGGACATATTATAAATCTTTTTATATACCTAGTTGCTACAGTTACACTCGTATGAGACCGGCTGTAAAGTGAGTATTTTAAGAAAAGTCAGCAATATTGTGTTTTTATCATACAGGTTTAATAGGGAGGCCTTGTGACAACTTTGATTATAAAAATGCTGTTTTTGCCAGACAACTTTCTTTTGTTGTTCACGGTAGATGGCTCCCTGTAAGCTGCTCAGTGCTCTTTCTTGGGTCATGAATATTAATTGCATTATGTGATGTTCTGATTTGCTGAAGGCAAGACTAGAAGATGAGCACAAGCCATGTTGGATTACAGTTTATAGTTTGAGCATTCGTTCAAAAGAACTGTTTTGCAGAAGCCTCTGCTTGGTTTAAAGTCAGCATAAAATAAATATTCTGTTTTTAAATTATTTTTCATTGATCTAATTGTAAACGAGTCATCCATGCATGCATATTAATTAATTTACTTATTCTTCATTTTTCAAGTTTACGTTTTGACTTTAAAGTCTATCTTTTGGGGAATTAAACAGATTTCACTAGTGATATATTTCTCCAATAATTTTGTCCACATAAATCCAGCCTCTTTCTTACAATTGACAGTAAACACATTTAGATTTGATTTTTATTTTTTTCAGAGGAAGAGATGAAACTATGAGCCTGTAGAATGTGCAACAGCACCACATATTCATATAATTAAATCATAGACTTGAAGTTTTATAACCACATTATGCTGTATCGATGCATTTGTTTTTTCCATTCACAAATGTAAAGGTCCTTTTTTGAATTATAGATTTTCAAAGGCAGTTTCGAAGGCAGTAAATGTGTTTGACATGAGGGAGGTCGTATTAATTTATCAAAGTGCGAAAAAATTTGGACAAAAATTTCTGACTCTGTGTGCAATAACCTAGATATTTAAAGCATTTTATGACTTACGTTTTACAAAACTGAATTTCTCCCATCAGGAATTTAAATACAGGAAATCTTACAGTTTGCATGGTAAAACTTCAGTATAAGGACCAATTCATATTATTAACTAATTGATTATTACCATGTCTACGTTGTTCATTAGTACCGTATTCTACATCCATAATCCTACTCTTACTAATTATTAATAAGCAGCAAATTAGGAGTTTGAGGCAAAAATCATGAATAATGGTTGGCTAAAAGCAAGAATTGGGCCTTAAAATAAAGTGTGACCATTTGCACACATCTGTATTTTATTGCAAATGTGAGTGGAGCACTGTAATCCAATCAACAAACCAATGGACAAAAGTCCTTACCCTTGCTGCAATGTGTTTTATTTAGATATACATCAAAAAAAGATATTGTTGGTGGTTCAATTTCATTGTTTTACACAGTCAATGGCAGTATCGCAGCATAGCGTATCAAAACAAAGGGCAGTGGTAATATTACAAAGTGCAGAAGGGTAAATTTTGTTATTTCTAAAACTTCTATTGCCAGCAGTAAAAATAGGCCCTGATATTACCACACGCCAGTTCTGTTACAAACAGTATGAAGATGAACCAGTTCACAGCTTCACAGTAGACTGACCTTTAAGTCATGCAAAAGGAGGGACTTTTGCTCTTTCATTTTTGTTTCCCTGTGAGCTTGTTTTTAGATTCACTTTGTGGTTTGGTGATTCACTTGAGCAGTACAAACAGAAAATGACAGGCTGCCAATAGCGGCTGTTAATAGGTGGAACCTCTGTTGTTCGCTAAAGGGCAGGGGGCATTAAATATCGTAGAAGTGCTTTTAGAGAAATAATGGAATGTGGTTGACTCGCCCATTTCAGGCAACCTCACGTAGCTCTGGTTTAAAAACACACACCTATGTGCAAATTGCTTTGAATCCTCTGGAGTTCACTGTTAATCATCATTTTTACAGCGGAATTCAAATGCCAGCCTGGGCGTTTTCAATGTGGCACTGGCCTTTGTGCCTTACCTCCCTTCATCTGCGATGGAGAGAATGACTGCGGGGACAACTCTGATGAGGCCAACTGTGGTGAGCAGAAGAACACATACGAAAGCTGTTCTTAAATGCCATGTTGTTATCGACAGATCCATTGCTTTTCCTCTCTATGCGAGGCTATCGGGACTCCCTTGAAGAATTCAGTTCCTGTGAAGCATGTGGCGAGCATGAACGAGAAAAATCTGCCTTGAATTTTCATCAGCAGCAAATCTTCTTTAGCACAGCTGTCTCTGAATGTTCAATTATACAGACTCTTGCCGCTATCAAATGATCGATATCCACTTTAGAAGTATTAGAAAAGAGTACAGGGTGTTTTGTGTTCGATCGTAATTTGGGATGTATTGGACCAACAGCGATTTAAGATTTGAGACGTTTAGTGCTTTTAACAGTAATAATATTGTTTCTGTAGTCATCACAGTTTTATTCTTATTGCATCCCATCTCTTCTGAAGCAATCAAATTCATCTGGAATATGGATGATCGTGTTTCATTGATCCAGCTTGATGGTGTATCTGATGGTTTTTCTCACTGTATTGTCTTCCCTCATTTGCAGATACATACATCTGTCTGTCAGGCCAGTTCAAGTGCACCCGAAAGCAGAAGTGTATACCATTAAATCTTCGCTGCAATGGACAGGATGACTGCGGGGATGGCGAGGACGAGACAGACTGCCGTAAGCTACGCCATGAAACTTTCTGCTCCCTCCATTAACCACTGGCAATAATGGGCCTCGTTCTCATACACTAAAGGGTGTTGTGACAGAATTGTTCGTACTCTGCCAAATTTGGCTTTTCCCCTGTGAATTTAATGATCCATACTGACAAATTTCAAATGTGGCTTTTATGCCTCCTAAAGAGTTGGCTGGTTTGGGAGCAAAAGGGATAGCCAGGTGCCTATTAGGTATTCTACAAGAAAAGACCCTTTCCTGAGAAAGGTAGTGATAGTTGTCAGTGAGAAATATAGTTAACTGGAGTGGAAATGTGTATGAGCTTTAAAAAGTAATTTCTTGAATATTTTTCAAACGCAAACTAAATTTTACTACACAGTGGAAAACATTATAGTTTTGTCATTTTAACTGATCCATCGTAGACATTTTATAATGTATTTTTCATCACACTTAGGATTCAAGACGTTTAATGATTTTAAAACAAAAATATTATAATTATTATTAATTATAAATCTCAGTTTTATTCGTATTGCATCCCCTCTCCAGCTTGAAATCCTGTTGAAATCCTGTCCTATGAATGAAAAAAATAATAATAATTTGCCTTAAGTTTTCACCTTTTTCATGTTTCATCTGAAGTATGCATAACTGTGGAACTTTTGCCAACCTGATTTCCAAAGGCACAAATCTGAAATTGTTGAAAAATTTTTGGTCAAGGTCACAAATGAGGGAAGTGTGGTAATTTGTGGACTCAATATACACTGACCAAAATTATTAATGCTACCTTTTTTCAAATGCCCCCATTTTTCAGGAACTACACTCAAAGATGTACAAAAGGCCTATGTCTGGATGAACACGCTGGATGAGTCATGCGCTCATTGCCAATGCATGTCCATGGCTACGTTGAGGTCCTGCCTCTCGTTTCCGAGACGGCTCCCCTCACGTCTTTCTGTGGTAAGTCGTTGAGCCGTTAAGGTTTTTCGGCTGCCGCAGCGTGGTACTTGGGGGAGCTCACAGGGACAATGCAGAATGTTCCGCCAGGCGTATTCCCGTTGTGCTGCCCAAGCAGATTTCCCCAAGCCGCCGATGGGATCGTATGGATGGTGGCCAGGGTGTCCCCGTCCGATCCTTTGAGGCTGGATGATTGGTTTCTGGGATTGACACGGCACTGCCAACTGGTTCATCAGAGGTGCAAGACGGGTTAACCCCCCTAAAATGTACCTCGGACCCACTTGGGATCTCTTTGTCACCATTCAGGGCCTGCGGGAGGCCCCATTCGAGCAATTTGCGCTCCTGACCGCACTTGCCTCTATGAAGAGGGTAGGAGACCTACAAGCCTTCTCTGTCAATGAAACGTGCCTGGAATTCAGGCCGGCTGATTCTCACATCATCCTGAGACCCCAGCCCTGCTATGTACCCCTGGTTCCTACCACGCTTTTCCACGAGCAGGTAGTGAACCTGCAAGCTCTACCCCAGGAGGAGGCAGACCCGGCCACAGCATTGCCGAATCCCGTTCGCGAATCCTGCATGTATACGTGGACCACCCCAGGAGCTTTAGATGCTCCGAGCAGCCCTTGTCTGCTATGGAGGTCAGCAGAAAGGAAATGCAGTCTCCAAACAGAGATTGGCTCATTGGGTGGTAGATGCCATCTTCCTGGCATATCAAAACCAGGTAGAGCCATGCCCCTTAGGAGTTAGAGCCCACTCCGCACAGAGTATTGCCTCATCCTATGCGTTGGCTATTGGCACCTCTCTAGCAGATATTTGTAGAGCTGCGGGCTGGGCGACATGAAATACCTTCGCAAAGTTCTATAATCTCTGCATCGACCCTGTGTCCTCCCATGTGTTAAATCAGGTGAGCGGGAGGATGGATGGTGTTGGCTTGCTGCGCCACTTCTACAGGATCCATGTGCTATTTTCTCAGAATGTACCCTCCAGCGAACTCTGGGTCCTCCTGCCCCGCAGTCAGGACTAGATGCGGAGTAGCTCCTGGCTGTGCTCCTACTGGGTCTCCTTCGCCCAGTAGGTTGT
>JAUCMU010000151.1:15194140-15216540 GCA_032275025.1 Enteromius treurensis
TGTCATTGGCCTTTTCCAAATGACTCGAAGACGATCGGTCTCTCATGCGAGATCCCATATGTAACGTCGAAGTGATTAGACTGAAAGGGTAACCAGGATGGTACCACCTCAACCTAATTTTTTTTTTTTCTTCTTTTTTTTTTGTTGTTGAAACGTTCAGTACTAGGGGTGTCAACAATAATCGATTCGGCGATGCATCGCAATGCAGGGCATGAACGATTCAGCATCGATGCGGCAAAGTGCAATAATCAATTATGTCACTGTTTATTTTCTGGCGGAAAATAAAGTTGTGAAGTTTCAAATGCTTCCGGTTCCGGTGGAATAACAAAAACAACGAGCAAGATGGCTGAGGCGGAGGGAGATGACCGTGATAGACGGGTAAACGTGATAGACGCGATAACATGCCCAAAGCTTGGAAAGCGGACATCTGGGCACATTTCGGATTTTATGAAGTGAATGGGAAACTAGACAAGTCTTACGCAGTGTGTAAAATCTGCCACACTAAAATTAAGGACGTTATTTTGGTGAAAGTAACTCAAAAATAATACAGGAGTCATGTAACGCATTACAATTTTGAATCAGTAATATTGTAATGTAAGGCATTACTTTTAAATAACAGTAACAAGGCATATATAATGTATTACAGTTTGGAAATAACTTAATAACAATATGTCATGTCATCAAACCCTAACCTCCTCCGGTATGTGTCATTCAGGTGTTATTTATGTTTGATGATGTTGCAGGCTGTTCTGCGTTGTCTTAAAGCTGCTAAACTGCTGTTTTGTTGAGAATAGTTTGCACTTTACTTTACTACTTGAAAAAAGTTTCACAGTAATAAGTGGTTACTGTGTGTTGTTGCACTGAATATTTTTATTCTTAATATTTGCACAGGACTTCAGGAAGTGGCCTGTCTTATAGCTGCCATTTTACAGTGTGTAAAAAAAAATAATTATGTTCACTGCTAAAAAAAAGTTGTCTTATTTTATTGCTCTATTGAATTTCAAATGGTTCTTAAGCAGAGAGAAGAGAAACATTTCTCATTCAAAGTACTGAAAGCACTGATTTTGATTGTTTTCTTTTTCAGGTTTGAAAATGCCATATCAAATACCCTGTACCATTTTATTTAATCGCATTTTATTTAATTTAGGGTTAGGGTTAACTTTTATGTCAAAGATACAGGAGACACATAGCAGCCAATAAAATCTGTTGTTTAATATCTGCTTGTATTGCCTCATGACTGATGAAAAATTTGTGTTGTGTGCAGTGGAATTTTGATGGATCGCAATGCATCATAGAATCAAATTGATCGAATCGTTACCTGGTGAAACGTAATCGAATCGAATCGTGAGGACAGTGCCGATGCACACCCCTATTCAGTACTGTTTTATATGTTTGTTTTTTTTTATTAATTGTTTTTTATCCAGTATCCATTTTAAAAACTATCGGTTAATTAATCGGTTATCGGCAAGTGTGGACCAACCTTGCTATCAGTATCTGTAAAATTCAGTATCGGTCGACCTCTACTCTGGATCAGCGTGAACCAACATTCCACAGGCCACAATCAATAATGCGAATGAGATGTGAGGCACATGGTGGTCACACCAGATACTGACTGGTTTTCAGACATTTTTCTTGGCAAAAGAGAATTGCTCACTAACACAGATTTAGATAGATTTGTGAACAATATTTGAGAGAAACCGGTCTTTTGTGTACATAGAAAAAAGTCTTAGATCTTTGAGTGCAGCTCCTGAAAAATGAGGGCAAAAATGAAAGTGTTGCATTTATCATTTTGGTCATTCAAGTATAGTATAAAGCTTATAATATAAAGTCTAATAAGCACTGAAATAGTTCATTTGTGTTTTTGTCGTTGTGAGGCTAATGTAATTTATTATTTATGACTAATATTTTTACATTTTAAGATTGATGTCTGAGCCTGAGCTACGATTTACATTTACATACAAAATAAAGCTAAATAAATTGATCTTTAAGGTCATGGTAAAAATTTTTACAAAAAAACAGCCCTGACTTAGTTCTAGGCTGTCATTTCATTCACTCTCAGATGGTAATTTCAGAAGAACTTTTTATATTGTAAAGAAAGTAAAAATGCCACATATATTCTTTTATTGAATTTTAGTCGTATGTATGACCTTTACAAATAGTAGAAGTTTTGTATTATATTTTTTTTTCTCTCTAACTCTTACAATAGCTTTCACTGGCCTTATAAATAACCTGCTATTTTCTGTCTGCCTTAATGTTCCAGCTGAGAGCACATGTTCTCCAGACCAGTTCCAGTGCAAGGCCACCATGCATTGCATCTCAAAGCTCTGGGTGTGCGACGAAGACCCAGACTGTGCTGACGGCTCTGACGAGGCCAATTGTGGTGAGTGAGCCACAGTTATTATTCACAAATCAGAGCTTCGGTCAGCCACACGCGAAGACCCGTCTGAAAGTCTGATTGGGGCTAATGTCAATTCTGTATGCTCCCACAGTCTTCTCTCTCTCTGATGGAGTGAGGCCAGCTTTAATCATGAACCACTCGGCTTTTATTAGCTGTGGCTTGTAACAATTCCCCTGGGCCTGTTTTGTTGCCTGAATGCCTGATTTAGTTTGACAGTGGCACATCAGCGGTGGCCTCACATATTGCATTCTTCCTCGGCTATGTGTTCCAGACATTTAAAGTGCTGATACACTGGCAAAACAATTTCTGAGGGTTCGCTAGGCATGTTTAGCTTTGAGTAGTTTTCTACATTCTAAAATGAACAAACAAGCTGTGAACCTTGTTTTATTAGTACCACTTATTTGATCTATATTGAAAAAATTGCAGTATACAGTACAGGGTTAACCTAAATGTCTCTATAAGCAGCTTTCTTCTATGACGCAATCCTAATTGAATTGTAACCTCGTAAATGACAGATTTGGAACACTTTGCTTAGGCAGCAACTCTGGGCTGCGTATAAATAACATTGATCACACACAGCTTGCAGGAGACTTCACTTGTAGTTGATTTCAGCAGAGCTTCCTTTAGCACAAAGCTAAATAAGCGATGATCTAATAAACACAAAATTATATGCAAAGTACAGAAAATACAGAAATTTTGAAGTTTGGGGGAGGGGTGGGGTTGGGATTGGGATGTTATGAAGGGAGTTTACATATATTAATTAAACAGTAATACTGTTACAATTAAAAATAAATGTAAACTTTTAATGTTTTAAAATTTCAAAATAATATAATTTTTATGAAATATATTTATTTATTTATTTTAAACAAAGCCGTTGTTACTGTTCATTATGTTATCTTGATGACCCCAAACTTTTCAGTAAAATTATTACAAATAATATTTTTTTATTATAAAAGTTTACGTCTATTATAAATTAATTGCAGTTAATCTCGTAATTCCTGACCAGTCTTCGGAAAACAGAAAGAAATATTAGTATTAGCAAACGAATGTGTTTATTCATTTAGAATTTACTGAAATGTCTCTTCTCTTTACCCTCGACCCTCTATCACTATAAAGCTCTCTGTTCTTTTTCTATTTCATCTATTTTTTGCCTGCCATACGGTATTATGAGCACTTACTTAGTTGTTTTTGCATCTCTAGGACTAATTGCTTGATATTTTCCCCACCTGTAAGTCGCTTTGGATAAAAGCGTCTGCTAAATGAATAAATGTAAAATGTAAAATGTAAATCTATTTGTTTTAATTTTATTTATTAAATAATAAAAATGACCTTCTAACACTAGCATTATTCATTATTCTCTATTCTTTTTTTGTTCTTTTTTTTATTTTTTATTATTATAACAATAATTACTTGACCCTCTAGCTATCTAGTTCTCTCTCTTTTTTCATTTTTTTTTAATTTTCATTCATTAAAAAACTTAAAATGCTAAATGATTAAATGTAAATCATTACATATACAGTACAAGCATCCAAGTATGTTTAGTTAAAGGGTAAAGATAAAAGTGTCTTTTGGTCCTTCCCTAAATAGGACGCCTACCGTTTGTAAGCAGCTTACTAAGTTTTGGCTCAGGGCCATAGTCTTTTGAACCTCATTAATGATTCACCAGAAGATTCCCTTGACAAAGAGGTCTAACTCTCAAACATTAGACTTATTAAAGATCTATACTGCACGCTGATGCTGTTGCTTTTTTATTCTCACATCATTGTAGAAAATCGTTATTTATTTGCTGTGTGGACACAGCCTCTAAGTGGATGTCTTAAATGTAATCGTCCTCAATATATGGTGTATATATAACACCGTGACACGTCCCAGCAGGGATGATGAGCATGGCTTTCCCATATCGGTCTACAAAAGAAATGAAATCAATAGCTTGGCTGTTTCAAAATCACATTGTAGGAATTTGATTGAGAAAATTGTTTTTGAGTGCATTGGCTGAACATATTTGATGCTGTTATAGATTATCTACAACTCGGGGAAAAATCCCCCAAATGAGTGACACATCAGTGGAACAGTAGAGGGGTCACTTTGTAATTGAGGTGTGATGGGCTCCTCTGGTGTTTCTATTGATTTTCCAGATGCGATGCACTTTATCTACATCAGCCTGTAAGTAATTATAGATCTATATCTCGGCAATTGATGTCAAATGGTGGAATTAACATAACAGACGAGCTTTATTGATACTTAAGAGTTTGCTTTTGGTCATACTGGGAATTACAGTCATACAGAAACAAGTGGAAATTCATGTACAAGATCAGTGAATAAATTCTATCTTCACATGAATTAGCATATTTTAATCTCAGAAGGCTTTATATCATGCAGTAGCTTCTATGTTGTAGATTCATTAGTGTTTGACAGACAGTTTTAGTTATTGTATGTAAGAATCAATTCCCATATTCTCAAACAATGAGTTTTGTTTTTGTTTTTTCAAATGCCAGTATATCTAGCTGTTCCTTTAGATGTTTTCTATCGCTACATGCCTGCGCCACATTAAAGAATATTTAAACAAGAGTCTGACAAGGGAGATTTTTTTAGGATGCTCGTTTATTATTTCTCACTAATGAAAACTGGCAAGTATTTGCAGTTTGCTTTTAGCTTGTGCTCTTGGGAAAAAAGAAAAAAACTCTAACCAAAAGTAACCTAAGGTTTGTTCTGACGGTGTGGTCCTCATGCCTAGTCATTAGCAGTTCATGCAGGCTCTAACACCTCAGAAAGTTCTTAGGTTATATAACATAAACACTACACGTACTCTGGAAAAAGGTAGAATGAGCTAGTTCAGAAATGTTCATCCTCGATTGTGCCCAGGTGACAAAGTGTTTGATGTTACGTGTTACGTGATGTTAAGTGTGTAGGTTATTGAGGATGGAAGCTATCGGCAGCACAGTCAGGTATCTCATCTTATGGTGCGTTAGCCTCTTGAGTGTGGGCATGTTTTGAACTTAGTGTCAGATCTGGGCCCGGAACCCTGAGGAAATGATGATTACGTGTCGAAATGTGGTAGCACTCCATTAATATTCATGCACTTTTGAAGCCATTTTCATCTGTGTGTTTGTTTGTGTCTGATGAAAAAGATGAAAAGACCTGCGGACCTCATGAATTTCGCTGTGAGAATAACAACTGCATCCCGGACCACTGGAGATGTGACAGCCAGAATGACTGCGGAGACAACTCTGATGAGGAGCATTGCAGTGAGTCGCTCTCATCTCTCTGAGCACAATAAAGCTTTTTCTACACTCGTGTTTGTACTAAATTGTTTAAACTGTCAAGAAACATTGTGTGGCATCTTCAGAGGCCAGTTGTGCAGACTATTTGAAGATATCTTTTTGTCTGTTTGTTTTCCATTTGTCTGTTCACTTCTGATCTTGCCCACATTGCCGCAAAGAAATATAAACTATTTATGTCTTAAGCCATGTCATTTACTTGTATTCCAAACCCATATGTTCTTTCCATATGACTCTTTGTATTTATCACGGCCTGTCAAATTTAAAAAAAGACAACAACAAAAAAAGAATAGGTTAAAAAAACATAGCCCATGGTAACTAGAAACTGGAGGAGATCTACGGAATGTTAGTAATTAAAAAAAAAAAAAAAAAAAAAAAGACTTTTTAATGACAAAAATGTTTAATGTCTTTGTTATTTTAATTAACAAAAATGTAATACAGTATGTTTTGTATTTTTGAAAGAAAATAAATGAATAAATAGCATTCACATGTTGCTGATCTACTCCATTTTTCAATAGTAGGCAGCACAACAGTTTTCAACATAATAATAAATATACTAATAATATAGATAATATGTATATATAATATAAATACTACTAACACTACTACTAATAATAATAGTATACTTCATCTGTAGCACTAACTTAGCATATTATAGTGATTTATGAATTACCTTTGAAGACAGAAGTAATATTAATAAGATTTTTTATAATATCAATGTATAAAAAAAACATTTTTTATAATATCAATGTATAATATAATTCTATAATGTTGCTGGGTTTACTGTATTATTTGTCAGATAAATTGGTGAGCATAATAGCCTTTTTGTAGAAACTCCAAATGCGTGAATAAAACTACATGAAGATGTGTTTTATATATTTTTTTCTTAGTTTTAAAATGGTTGTTAAATGCATAAATACAAGCATATGGGTCGATATGACAGGAGTCAGAGTAAGTAACGAGCATGTATAATGTCTAAAAAGGCTTTGCTTTAATGGCCCTTTTTCATACATTATGTTGTTAAATCAACAACCAATTTCTAACAGTTTATACTAACAGGCTTTTCTTACCACCCAACGTGTTTTCCCAGCCATTAGAGCCTGTGGACTCTCTTTGAGAACAGCCCTTTTAGACGTTCTAATTGCTGATTAGTCTGCAAATAGCTGCTTTTAAGTTCTTGGCAAACTTTCAAGAACCGCGGTAACAGATGGAACAATGCCAATTCAAGTCCAAGTGCGTGGCCACTTTTGCAGTTTTGATTTGCTCTTGCTGCCACACTGCTGTCCTCTGTGAAGGTTTTCTTTAGTGTTTTCAATGCGGACAGCTTCACAGGGCACGGTCAGGGTAACTGTGCTGCTTTAGCTGTCTAATTCTCCTCTTCTCTCTGCAGAGCCGGTGACCTGTAATCATAAGGATTTTGCCTGCGCCGGTGGGGACTGTATCTCAGCACGCTTCCGTTGCGATGGTGACTATGACTGCGCTGATAATTCAGATGAGGTCAGTGAATGCTAGATGTCATTCGAGGAAAGCACAGCGGTTGTCTTATATTCTCAGACATTCCCGTTTATCATCTTAAAGCTGTTAACATTTAGGTTTGATGAAACATCAGTAGTGATACTTTTTTGGCTTCATCAGCAAGTTGTGAAGACAGTGGTTTACAAAACTTTTAATTCTGTCCTGACTGCCTCTCAGAGAATTAATGTGACAAGGCCGAAAATAATAAAAATGATGCAAACTGAAGTTTTAGATGACACTATAGGAAGTTTCCCCCTTGCTTTGTGCATTTTCAGAAGGATTGTGAGACTCACTGTGCAGAGGATCAGTTTCAATGCCACAACAATCTCTGCATCTCCCGTAAATGGTTGTGCGATGGCCAGGAAGACTGTAAGACAGGGGAAGATGAGAGAAATTGCCTCGGAACAGGTAACTTTTTCAGGTTTTGGCTGAAATGTATTGTTTCTGCACCCACTAGCATTACCAAAGATTCATAAGTTTCCAGTTATTTCCCTAAACATTCCCATACAAACTTATAATCCAGCACTCACACCAAGGCACAAATGCTTGAGATTCTCAAGAAAACCTACAGTATAAAAGACTTACTTAAGGTTGTCTCTGCACATTAATCTGGGATGGGAGACAGAGTGGAAACATTAAGGAAATCAAAATTTCAGCTTTAAATGTTTTATGATTACATTGTGTGATAAGTTCAAATGCTGAAGCTCACTTTTTGTCTTTTGAAAATGTTATGCATGATAAATGCTAGTGCCTTAGTCAGCTCTCTAGTGTGTTTACTCCTTAGTTAAAGTTTAATTTAACATAAGAACTTATTTTGATGCCTTAATATTTTATGTGCATTTTGCCTGTTTAA
Organism: Enteromius treurensis; assembly: GCA_032275025.1. Taxonomy (NCBI): domain Eukaryota; kingdom Metazoa; phylum Chordata; class Actinopteri; order Cypriniformes; family Cyprinidae; genus Enteromius; species Enteromius treurensis. The sequence continues at coordinate 15,202,185 of JAUCMU010000151.1, forward strand.
TGAAGATAGCTCACAGTCCAAAACCCATTTATCAAAATATCTGAATTTAGCAAAACAATCTTTAACATTTTATAATGGTATTTCTATTTTGAATATAAGCTGACTGTTTGTTGTTACACAGTGTGGTATCTTTTTACCACACAGCTACTGTTTTAGGAAAAAATAAGGATAATTTAGGATAATTCATGGCTATCCTTTATCTACGTAAGTTATAAATGCTTAATGCATTGACGATTCATTCTCATATTGATACATATATTTAGACCAAGTGTTTTGACTAGTGCTGTCAAATGATTAATTGATATTAATCACATCCATAATAAACGTTGTTGGTTTTTTTTACATATGTGTATGTGTACTGTGTATATTTATCATGTATATATAAATACACACACATGCATGTATATATTTCAGAAAAACATGTTATGTTTATTTATTAAATATGTTTATTTATGAAAAAAATTATAGGAAAATAAATAGAGACATGAAAATAAATGTAAATATTTTAAAAATATATACTGTATGTGTGTGTGTGATATGCATAACGAAGATACACAGCCCTAGTTTCAACATAAACAGTTTTTAGGCCAATTGCTAAAAATATGCATGGTATATTAGATTATGTAGGTGACACAACTTCCTGTACACATCAGTTTTTTATATGTATCTGTGTGTGAGCTTGGATTTTTACCCGTCATCTGTTTTGCAGTGCTTCCTTCCTGCTCTCTAAATGAGTATGTGTGCGCCAGCGGAGGTTGTGTGTCTGCCAGCCTGAGGTGTGATGGACATGACAACTGTCTGGACAGTTCTGATGAGGTCAGTCTTCTAGCAAGACCTTCTCACCTTACATCAAGCACTCCTCTCTCACAAGTGCAGTCGTGAAACAAAAACAAAGACATGTACAAGTAGATATATTGGAAAAAAGATTTGAGAAGGATACAACTAGCCCCTAAAAACCTCTCTGGAAAAAAACGTAAAAAACTGGTCAGCCAGCTGAAAATCAACATGAGAAGCATTCAAAACCCACTCTGAAGTGCACAAAAAAGATGGATTCAGCTAAAAAGGAAAGTAGCTTAGCAAGAGAGCAAGTTATTAAATTTCATAGAAGAATTTTGCCACAACTGAATTGTGCTCAATAATACCAGGGAAATGTATTAAATTACAACTCCATATGTTCCCAACAGCTAATTCTTCAGCCAAACTAGCTACAACAAAATATTTTTAGATTTTAGATTTTTAGAATTTCAATTCCACACTAAAACTATCAATTACGTAAATCAGATAGAGTAATCAAAAAATGTGAAACTAAAACATGCATAAATCACTACGACAAGATCATATGTGAGTTCAGAAACTTGATTATTTGATGAGCATCAAACAAGCAATTAATAACATGAAGGCGTAACATTTTTTCTTAGTAACTGTGAGATAAACATGTGCACTGTATTGGAAATATTTAATTGTTGGAATATCTTGTATAATGGATTCACGTTTGACTCCATGGAAACTTTCGTTGTTGTTCTCATACCAGATGGACTGTGTCAAGGAGTGCAGAGAAGATGAGTTTCTGTGCAAAAACCATGCTCACTGCATCCCTAAACGGTGGCGCTGCGATGACGTGTTCGATTGCGTGGATCACAGCGATGAGGAGAACTGTGGTCATGGTATGAAAACTAACCACTAACCAGCATATTAGTGAATCTACATATCTTTATGTTACTCTAGTGCAAGTTGGCATAACCCAGTTTAATTCAGTGTTCAGTTCATCCATGTGTTGCAGTTTGACCCCCTGGGGTCGGCAAACGCAAACAGTATTTGCGTTTTGAGGCGTCTTCTGATGATGCCAATAAGAACTTAAACTACACATTGAGTTTTGAATACATCAATCGAATCTGTAAAGGGTCTACTTTGATTTGTATACACATATACAGTATGTGACAAACATGATCTTTAATTACTATCCTAAGGGTTTTTGGCTAAAAAGGAAAATCAATCATATTGACCCATTCAATGTATTTTTGGGTATTGCTACCAATATACCCCAGCGACTTAAAAACACAACTTTGTGCATTAAGAAAATTAAGAAAACAAACAGGGTGCCCTGCCTGCCGCTTTGGTCTGCGTGATCTTCATTTAGAAATGTGTCCTTATAATGAACTGAAACTCAGCAAAAACTTCACAAAGAGACATGAGAGTTATATGCGTAGAAAGCTTGACATGTCTACTATTACACTGAGCAAGTCTCATCAAAAACAAATATTCAGCGATAAAGTAATTCATATGAATCCAGTCTTTCGCGTCTCTTTCATTATCTCTTAATGGAACCACGCCCACTCGCCGTGCGCACAATAGATACTATAATCATCCACGAGAAACAGTTTGGTGTTTTCTGTTTAGATTTCTTCTGTCGCCCCGATGAGTTCATTTGCAACAACACCCTGTGTAAGCTGCACGTGTGGGTGTGTGATGGTGAGGATGACTGTGGAGACAACTCTGATGAAGACCCCGAGATGTGTGGTAGGATATTCATCTCTCCCAATGGAATTGCATGACTTACAGAGGCACTTCTTGCTTACTGAACTCAGATTTCAGATTCAATTGAAAAGCTTGTGTTGCAGGGTGAAACTCTTTGAGTTTTCTGACTCCATTTGTCTGTTAGGGTCACTGGCTGAATTACTAATGAAATACATCACTTATACTAGTGGTTTCAGGTTCCAACATAAGGGTAATTGTCAAAATAGTTGTTAAATATTTATATTTTAGAATTATTTGAATTAGTCTTGAGTAATGATGCTAAAATTCAGCTTTGAATATCAAATAAATGGAACATTGGTGAGAGGCTTTATTAAAAACATTTAAAATTCAGGTAACACTTTTGTTTTACAGGTTACACCTATTAGTTGCTTATTAATATACTAGAATATTCTACATCCCTAATCCTACCTAAACTTAACAACAACCTTAGTAACTATTAATTAGCGGCAAAAATCTTAGTTAATAGTCAACACTCATTTGCATTACCAAGCAGAAAAATCTGCAAATACTGTATACTGTAACATTTTCTTTTCATTTCTATAGCCAAACTACCTTGTCCTCCAGCAAGGCCGTACCGCTGCAGAAATGACAGAGTGTGTCTACGGCTTGATCAAATCTGTAACAATGTGGATAACTGTGGGGACAACTCAGATGAAGATGAATGTGGTAGGCTCATTCACAAGTCTCTGATGATGCCTTCATCCTCACCAGCACAATGGGAAATCCATCTTTTGTGCCATACGTTTTTTTTAATTGACAAATAAAGGATCTAGTCTAGATTTTAGTGATCCTATTGTTTTGCTAGCAGTTCCTGAGGTCGTTTTGACAAGAAGTGTCCATTAATCACTCGCATGATCAGACTCTTTGGGTGGTGTCAGCTAATGTTTGGATTGAAATGGATGTGTTTGTTCTTCTTTCCTATGGGGCCCAAATCAGAGGCTGTGTCAACTAGGCCCAAGCCCTGCGGGAAGGCAGAGTTTACCTGTAGTAATCGTAAATGTATACCTGCACAGCTGCAGTGCGACCTGTATGATGATTGTGGAGATGGAGGATCGGATGAACAGGATTGCAAGGCTTGTATGTGTGCTAAATTGCATGCGATACCAAATCTCTGAGATTAATCTGTCGCAAAACAAGCAATATTGTCAGATTAAAGGCATTCTTGGTGGTTTACATGGGAACATGTTGTACGCCTGGAATTGTTATATCAAAATCATTCAGGCTTATCTTCCAGATGAGTTTTTTCTTATACATATTTAATTTGTTGGCTATAGCCAAGCATCAAAAGACAAAGAAAAAATCCCATCATGCACTGTGACAGTTGGGTGCAAGTATAAAGTATGTCACTTCAAAGCTCTTTCTCTCTCTCTTATTCCAGCTTCAAATGGAGACATATGTGGAAAGAGGATGAATCCATGTGGGGAGGATGCAGTGTGCAATCATACAAACACAAATGCAATTTGCCACTGCAAACCTGGCTTTCAGAGAAATCTCAGAAGCAGAAAGTGTGAAGGTACTGTCAGACTATCTTCCCTGATTCTGTTAGCGTTCAGAAAAATGATTCACTGCTTTATCTGAGAGGGGAATGTGAATTCAGACTTTCAATTTAAAGGTGAAATGTACAATTTCTGCCATACCTGTGGCACCAGACATAACTGCGGTCTTTGTGTTAGCTCAACAAGGTTTAGACATTCATGTTTACATTTCCTACAAAATTAAAATGGTGGGAGAAGAAATCTTTAGAATGAATTCCTCTATTTATGATAACGGGATATGCTTATGTTGTTTTAGACCTATTTATCACATAAAATATGATTTGTAACAGTGTATTTTAATGCTTTATTAAATTAATATATTTCTTCTTCATTTAAATAGATACAAATATTTCACATAACAACATTAGACATAGCAGGATAAGCTGTTTTATATGCTGTCAACAAATCAATCCAGGGCAAATATCTCTGAAACTGGCCCAAACCAACGACTCAATTTTGGACCTGTTTGTCCAAATATGGTAGATTGGGGAATGTTTGATATTTGTTTGAAAACGGTCATTATTTTGTCATTTCTGCTTGCTAGTGTTGCAGAAATTGTACACTTTTTGGTAGCAAGGTTTTTTCTCTGAATCCTGTCCTGTCAGTCATTTTATCATTTCAAGGTTTTCAACATCTTTTTTGAAATTCAAAATGCCTGTTCTTTTCAAGTCAGTGTATACTGGTGTACAGCTTGCTGAAAATAGCTAGATTTCTTTTTCAAGGATCAAAAATTTGTCAGGGATCAGTGTTTTTCTCTGTGTGTGGTACGACCAAACCGAGGCCAAAGTTGAGCTTAAGCTCCTGAAAATGCTTAACCTACTGAAAAGGTTTTGCATGTAAAAGAACATTTTCCTGTTAAAGGATTGTGCACTCGCATACGTATAGTGTTTTTTCTGGGAATAAAGATCAATGAGATGCAGTGAGCAGACCAAATCAGCCGTTTCATTTTGACGTGAAAATCTCATTTCACTCATCATGTGAAAAAAAAGCCACATAGTGAACATCACACAGTTTCCAGATAGCGTTATTTTTCGAAATCTGACTTTTATTCTTCTCTTTTTTTCAGAAATCAATGAGTGTCTTAATTTTGGCACTTGCTCTCACTATTGCACAAACACAAAAGGATCATACAAATGTACATGTGACAAAAATTATAAGGATATGAATGGTAGCTGCACAGCAAAAGGTAAGGATCTATATTTTCTATTGACCTGTGAGATTTTATTTTACACTATGAACAACTTAGTAGATCTTTTACATACATTACCTCAACACGCAGGGCCTACATATACATTTTAAGCCATTTCAAACTTAAGTAGTAATTCTATGGTACATTTATATTTCTGAATGTTTTAAGAACTATACAGTTTGTCTTCCTTTAAAGTATTAACTTTGAATTAAAGAGTACTGATAGATTAGAATGCATATTGCTGTGTCAGAATGATTTATCTGCATCTGTTGTCTTAAACCCTAAATGGAATTTAGCCACTTTTCATTTTTTTTGCATATTAATAACTCAACGGGCAGGACCAGAAGATCGAGTGCTCTACATAGCTAATGACACTGAAATCCGAAGTTTTGTGTATCCATTTAACCAGAGCCATGGACACAAAGTACATGCTCGCATCGAGGAAAATGCCCGCATCATTGGGATGGATACTCTGTATCACCAACAAAAGTTTATCTGGGCTACTCAGTTTAATCCCGGTGGACTTTTTTACAAAAACATCCTAAACAGGAGTCAAACTAAAACAAATGTTGGCATCATAGTAAGTATTGTGGGTCTTGTGTGGAGTCCATCATCATTTTTTTCTCAGGAATAATCTGGATTTTCTTTCTTTATTGGTATTTGTGCTATTAAAAGTTACTCATTTAATCTTTCTTCCCATTCATTTATTAATTCTGTGCTGTATATATTACATTTAATCTAATGAAACAAAATTATATTTTTCTCCAAACCTTAACTACATTTTATCCCTAAATCCAAAAAATTTTGACCACATGTTTTGAAGAATAATTTTCTCTTTAATGTGCTATCGCACAATCTTAAATATTCTATGCTGTCTTGGGCCACATGGGAATCACACTGTTATCTGGGTGGCTTTTGCAGTGTCCAGACTTTCGCAGACCCAGAGATGTATCAGCTGACTGGGTGACTGGAAATATCTACTGGACGGACCACTCTAGGATGCACTGGTTCAGTTATTACACAGCTCACTGGACCAAGCTTAGATACTCTATTAATGTGGGACAACTCAAGGGACCCAACTGCACCCGCCTGATAACTGACATTGCAGGAGAGCCTTACGCCATTACTGTCAATCCAGTCAAAGGGTAGGAGCATGTTTCAAAAATATGAAATTGAAGATCTAATGCAAAACTGTTTTACATAGAGTACATAAAATGTGCAGTCTCAATGATTTGACCTGTTTCAGGATGATGTATTGGTCAGTAATAGGCGACCACTCGCATATAGAGGAGAGTGCAATGGATGGCTCCATGCGTAGAGTGCTACTGGACAAGAACCTTAGGAGACCCACAGGTATGTTTTTTGGTGTGATGCGCTCTTTTCTTTGAGTTCTCAGCTGTGTTTCTTTGAGTGTGATAAATGAGAGGTTGTTGTTTCAGTTCTTTCTAAAGGGACGAGGTCAAGGTCTGAATGCATTTATGTAGAAGCTTGTTGGTCTCATATCCTGTTTCAGTATATCACAGCACTTTTTTCATTTCCGAGTTTGAGGGAATGTTTCAGAAGCAATGCCTTTAGGTAAACCTGCAGGCACGTTCCTCAGGGAAACACTAAGTACCGCTACATTTAACCATGGCCTCCTTTATAGGGGCCAATACTAAGCCTCCAGTGCAGCTTTAGGAATCCATCATCTCTCGAAAAGGAACAAAAATGCAACATCCGAGTCTTTAATCAAGAGAGGAAATATAACGAGTCAAGCAACACTAACTCAGAAAAATATGGGACAAACTTTTGCTAAGTTTATTTTAAGAAGAGCAAAAGGACACAGATCTGAAGCTTTTGTGCTGAATATGTCCACACCGAAGCAAGGGTTCCTTAAAGGTTATTTAACTATATAAAAAGTTCAATTTAGCACCACGTTGATCTTAACGGCAATGATCTGTTTATACCAGTTTGATGCTATTTAAAAATGTATTGCAGTCATACTACAGTCTCACGTGACCTAGATGAATTAAACTCTTCTTACATGTCTAGAAAAGCGTTCTGTTTTTCTGAATTGGTTTATTGTGAGCTGTTGCTTTTGTGGAATGCTTTAGTAATGTAAACCCTGCCAACAAGGATGTCTCAATGTTTAAATATGTGATATTTTTTTACCATTCTGTGCCAAGATCTTATTATTATGGAAATAACTCTCTTCTCGTCATTTATTTGTAGGGTTGGCGATTGATTACTTCAGCCAGCGTGTGTATTGGGCAGATGCCGAGCTCTCTGTCATTGGCAGCGTCCGTTTCGATGGCTTAGACCCATTGGTGGTAATCGATGGCAAGCAAGGTGAGAAGAGCAGTTAAAAGGAAATCTGATAGTATTTTGCTTTGTTCCTGAATCTTGTATGCCTGAAATCGTTAACCATTGAAATAGTTTTAGACCGTTCAGTTTATCTAATGCATTTGCCTCACTTCATGTCTGCACAGGAATATCACAACCATACAGAATAGACATTTTTGAGGATTACATTTATGGAACAGGATTGAAAAATGAAGTTTTCAGAATCCACAAATATGGCAAAAAAACAATTGAACCTCTTGACTTGGGTATTGAAAAAACAACAAATGTCCTGATATCTCATCGTTTCAAGCAGCAGGATGGTAAGAGCACACCTTTTTTCTAAATGTTTTCTATTCTGTGCCTTTTCCTTTTCATGTACAACTTGGAGAATGAAGAAGTGGTTCTTTTAGGGGTTATTTTTGTGGATCTTATATATTTTTTTGTTCAGGCTTGCAGCTTCTACTAGGTTTTTAAAAGAAAATTCTTTTGCAGCGTTTCAAAGGTCAGAGTAATACCCTTGGGCAGTCGCATATTTTGAGACTGTTACAGTGTCATGTTCTTATGTCTAAAATGAAAACTGACTGTAATCACCAGAGTTGTTGTATTCACAGATACAGTTTCTCAGATTTTTATTTATTTATTTGTTTGTTTTGACCTGAGGTGAAAGTATAGTTTCTTCATTAGCATTCTGTGCATCTCAAGACAAATAACACTCTTTAAATATATTGTACCCATTTGATTTGCCTCCCCATGCATTGCATTTGTGACTCTCTAATATACTGTTTTAGAAGCTGGCCTTCACTGCTGTTGGTCTTGGTTGCTATGTGTTATCTGGTTGTGTTAATGGCCTCGCAACCTCAAAAAGATCTTTTTTTTTTCTGGTGGGTTTGAAGTGAGGGGCAGCTGAACCAGTCCCAACTGACTCATTAAAGTCAGAGATCTAGCCTGGTGGAGAGACTTATGCACTGCCAGCAAAAAAGCTAAAAGTTTAGGTTTGATGTCAGTAAAACACTGAAGATTGATACAGATGTTCCCTCATACTGCTTGCGTCTTTGAGCCACGGCTTTCAAATCAACTTTTAATGTGCCAGTTGGACAAGCTATACATTTTTTTTGAAAATTTTGAAAGATTAAATAATTTTTTCCATATAATTCTTTGTCATTTCCTAGCAATATTTCGCAATTAAATTGACAACATTTATTTAACAAAAGAACAAATACCAGAATGGGTACAAATGTTGCATAATTATATATATATATTAGGTATATCAAAATAATTAAGGTTATTATTATTAATAATTCTAATGATTATTAATTGAATATATATATAAATTTAAGTTTATCTAAATGTCAAGTTCAATGTATGCTTTATCTCTTTTGTATTCAGTGGCCAATCCCTGTCTACGGATGACCTGTGATTTTATGTGCTTGCTCAATCCAAGCGGGGCCAGCTGCACTTGTCCAGAGGGGAAGACCTTGGTCAATGGCTCTTGTATTGACCCCATTGTCTCAGGTCTGAAGCATCACTTTACTTTAGGGCTGCTCACTTTTTCATTGTTTTTGTACTGGAGGTATAAAGAACATTCAATGGAGAAAAATATTTATTTGTTTCAATATTGTAAAGGTGAGTTGTGCCGACCTGCCTGTGAGAATGGAGGGCGATGCATGGCCAATGAAAAAGCAGACTGGCGCTGTTACTGTTGGCCTAATTTCTCTGGGGAGCGCTGTGAAGTCAACCACTGTACAGATTACTGCTTAAACGGAGGCACGTGCACTGGTTCACCTCTTGGTAAGAAACTCTCAAACAGCTTTGTGTACATTTCACTGCTTGAGTGAAATCTTTGCCTTGGTCTAAGGAATGAAGTATTTGAATGGTCTTATAATTAGTACTTGCAGTCAAATTACATGCATTCTGTATGCAACTAGTGCCCAGCAGTTTGATTGGGAAATCTTCTAAATTAATATTTTAAACACATCTGTTAACAAAACTGTGTGGCAGTGTGTGTGCTTGTAATATTGGTTATAATCTAAAATTATTCAAGGCGGCATATGGACTCTTGGTTTGTATGCTAATGTGCAACTGATCTGTTTTAATAAAGATTTCATTTGAAATTGAGCACTTTGGTCCCAAATGTAGAAACTTACAAAGGATTTGTACAAAGTGTTTGTGTCTGCTATTCTATTAAAATTAGTCAAGAGTGCCATATTACAGCTTCATCTATCATAATCAATCATCTGACTGATGAGGCATCTAAGAAAGCAATTTAACATCAGAATACTCTGAAATTTGATACATTTCATCATTTTCTCTGGTGATTGTTATTGGTCGAGTGGGGTGTAGAGTTATTAAATAGAGTTACTGAGCGAAAGCTTTGCTTTTTAGTAGAACTATATATTTTTATTTGGGACATATCATGAGGGAGTCATATTTTAAAACCTCAACCCCATCTATTACATTTACAGAAAAATAGCTATAGTGTATAGTGATTAAATATTAAGTTAATATCTAAATAGAATAGATCCAGGGATGGGCAGTATTTCAAATACAGTATTTGTCTATTCCGATCTTAGGTAAACCTACTTGCCGCTGCGTGACAGGCTTCACTGGCCCTAAATGTGAGAGGCGGGTCTGTGATAATCACTGTCTGAATGGAGGCACGTGTGACGTAAGCTTTGGAAACCAGCCAGTGTGTCGCTGCTTGGCAGAGTACACGGGTGACCGCTGTCTTTATCGTAAGTATTGTAAGAGATTGCTTGTACCCAGCAGAAATGGTCAGCAACTGCCTTTTAATTCAATAGGTCAGTGATTCTTTTGGCAGGTAATTACATCTACCGCTGTGCCCTTTTAGTTCAGTATCATCATAATCCATATTGCTGGTTCAAATCTTTTAAGTACCGTGTGGAACTGAAAAAAAATGTAAAAAAATATAAATGCGGAGAAAAGATACGATCTCCTGAGAGGGTTTGTTGTGGTTTTTACATAAATAAATTGCAGTTAAAGGAACAATTGCTGAGTTTTCTCTCCACATCTGGCAGCAGCAACAGAAAAAGGCCCAATGAAAGCAAATATTGTATTTGACTCGAAAGGGCATTTGCTAGTATTTGAACAATCTGTGCCCAAAGAGATTTTCTAAATGTTGCTGTAACAAACTTGAGGTGTTTCTGTGCGTTGCTGATAAAATATTTGTGGTTGTAAAGTCTTTGTTATTATAATTTGTTGCAAAACAATTTAATCTGCGTAGCCTCAATGCATTTTCAGTGCTGTGCACCCAAGGGTTGACACATTTTCATCTTAGCACCAGTAGATATTTGATGCGGATAATTAAGTCTCATTAAAGCTTTGTAAAATTCTAATTAAACTTGAGCATATTATGAAATAAATGTGCCCTCATATCTTAATTAAGGACATATCTTGTGCTTTTTTTTTTCCCTGACAGACATCTGTCATCACCACTGCGTCCATTCCCAGGCCTGCACACTGTCCAGCTCGGGACACGTTGAATGCGTGTGCCCGCCTCGCTATGAGGGCATCAAGTGTGATGTCGACAAGTGCCTGCGGTGCCATGGAGCACCATGTATCATTAATGGAGATACGGGAGATGTGGCTTGCAAGTTAGTTGCTTTTAATATTTAAGAAAATTATTTATGTTATGGTAAATATGTAGTTATTTTAACAGTTCAGTTTAGTGGTTGTATTGCATTGCATTATTAAACACTTCACATTTAAAAATAATTTTCCATCTGAAAAAAATTAAAGCAATAGTTCACCCAAAAATGAAAATTCGGTCAATATTTTTCTCACCCTTAAGTAGTTCCAAACCTGTATGTATTTCTTTGTTCTGCTGAGTACAAAAAAATACTATGGAAGTCAATAGAGCCTATCGCACTGCTTTAGTTCCAGAACTAAAAGTACAATACTTAAATACTGAGACGATTTTGCGCTATTTCCTATTACTTTTTGAAGGGCTGACAGTGGGTACTAAGAAGTGACATAAGACAGCAATGTCATTTGCACGCAACGTTCAACAAGGGAAACAAAGAGGAATGCAGTAGACAAAGTCTTTAGGTAAACTCCATTTATAAAAGAAATAAGTTGATACAATGTCTACACATTACATGCTTACACAGGCTTTAAAATCATTGTGGGTGAGAGCGTTTTCGTATGCGTTTAGCCAATCAGCTTACACTAACGTCACTGAACGTTACCGGTACTTCTTTAGACCCTACTCTGAAGTAGGAGCTAATTTACAGTAGTTCCTCCTAGGGGTAGTACAACTGTTAATTTGGGTACTACGGAATGGTTCCTGTGGTGCAAAAAGCCCTATTGGTGACCAAAACAGCCTGGTTACAAACTTTTTCCAAAATATCTTCCTTTGAGTTCGGCAGAACAAAGAAATTTTGTAAGATTTGAAACTACCTGAGGGTGAGTAAATAATGACAGAATTTTAATTTTTGGGTGAACTATTCTTTTAAGTACAGAAATAATGTTGTGCAAAAGTATAATTCTATTCAGGATAGTATTCTAGTAGCTTGTAAGGATAAAAAGCCTAATTCTTATACTTTATTTATTTGATCCGAAATGCAGTAAAAGCAGCAGTAATGTAAAATATTATTCCAGTTTCAAACAATTGTTGCTGTTTTATTATTGCAGGCATGTTTAAATACAGCAATTGTTTGTACAGTTCTGTTTGGTGATTGTATTTGCACAGAAAATACAAACTTTACCTGTAAAATAATTTTCCATCTAAAGTAAACAAAGAACAGTTCTGCCATTATTTCTGCACAATTAATAAAATACAAATCTACTCAGGAAAATACTTTTCCTGCAACTGTGATGACAGTCAAGCAGCCCATAATGATACAAAACCATAAAATACACTAAAAACAGTAATAATGCAACATTTTATAAAAATTGAAAATATAGATTTCCTGTTTTAATAGTTCAAGTATATTTGCATACGTTATTATTTTTGCATTTCAGTTTGTTGATTGTATTGGGGTACAAATTATACTCTTCACCTTTGAAAATCATTCCTCATCTAAAGCAAATTAAGTACAGAATTTATTTTCTACCATTATATCCACGCATTTAGCTAAATCAAAAAATATTCAAGATAATAGTTTTCAGCAACTGCCGTGACATTCAAGTTGCTCCTGATGATCCAAAGCCTAATTTATAAAATCTATTATTTGTTTAATTAAAAATACACTAAAAACAGAAATAATATGAAATATTATTATTACAGTTTAAAATGATTTATTATTTTAATATTACAAACATGTTAGAATTCAGTTATTATTTTTACAGTTAGTTTTTGTAATACTATTAGCTCAGAAATACTCATCTAAAACAGAAATCCTCATTTAAAGCAATTCTGACATTATTTCTATTTGCACATTCATCAAAATATATTTCTATTCAGGATAATAAAGTTCCAGCAACTGCAGTCGCATTAAAGCAGCTCATAATGATATGAAGGCTAATATAGAAAATTTGTTATTTATGAAGTTTGCAATGAAATGAGTTTATGCAACAATCCCATTTTTAGCTTGTACAATTTGTTGTGGTTCTGCCAGCTGCACCAGTGGTCGAATCGCCTCCAGCTGCCAGTTGTGTGACGGCTACTGCTATAACGGAGGCACCTGTCATCTGGACCCCGACACCAGCCTACCCTTCTGCCAGTAAGAATGACTAAGTGCCTCCTTTTGTCCAATTCTCAGCTATTGGGCACACACAGCGACCAGCCTTGGAAGCCTTACTATTCGTTTAGAAAAGTTGTACAGATGTCAGAAACTCATAAGTTTCCCATCAATGGGGCCCAAAATTACCTCAGTAGGGGGCTCTACACTGGCACTTAGCTTGACAGACTTAAAAAGCACAGAGGAATAATTAGGCCAAGCTATTGTGTGCCTAAAAGCCTAAATGTGGTTAAAAATCAAATTACAGAGCCCGAAAGTTATTTCTTTATAATGCTTTATAATGCTTATTGTTAATATTGCAGATTTAATTTGTGGATTTAATGAAAAAACCTACCAAAAACACCAATGTTCAAATGTTTAGAGCGAGATTTTATTTTATTTTCTGAAGTAAATTTTACATGTTCACCAAGGCTGGATTTATTTTATCAGGAAAACAATAGAAATGTATTTGAATGTATTATTTCTGTGATGCAAAGCTGAATTTTCAGCAGCCATTGCTCCTGTTGTTATGGTCACACGACCCCTCACAAATACTTCTGTTATTAAGTTGAAGCTCAAGCGATATCTCTCTATTCATATATTTATTTTAAATATTAAGACATTCAGACATCTTTTCATACAAAAGATTATGATTATGATTATGATGAGTTGAATGTGTTCATGCTGAACACAAATAGTAAAAAAAAAACATCCAAACTTACAGTACGTAGATATTGTATAATTGTATAATTTTATAAATCAATGATCACTAATGAAATACTAAACATAAAGCTAAAATTACTGTAAAATCTGAAGTCAAGTCAAAGTTTGTAAGATCATGAATGGTCTTTGAGCTGTCATCTCTGGACAAGAGGTTTTGTTGTTCAACACATTGATAAAGGTGAGGTTAGGCTCACACTGTGCAGGACCTGCTAACAGGAGGTCTACCCTGTCCTAGTTGGAGGTTTCATGAACATTATGAAATTAAATCATGTTTTGGAGGCAAAAAATGGCCACCACAACGTCTAGGTTACTATCGTAACCCACGTTCCCTGAAGGAGGGAACGGAGACGTTACATATGGGAACTCGCCAGAGA
>JAUCMU010000151.1:15250447-15264568 GCA_032275025.1 Enteromius treurensis
TGTTTTAATATAAACATAATAAATAAACGCAGCATAAACACATATATTATGTAAAGAAAAACTTTTATTTTGGATGCCATTAATCGCGATTAATCTTTTGACAGCACTAAAATATATATATATATATATTGTGTGTATATACTGTATGTATGTATATCAGTGCTGTCAAACCAAATAGCATCCAAAATAAAAGTTGTTGTTTGCATAATATATGTGTACTGCGTTTATGATGCATTAAATACCCCCACATTCAGTATATATTTTTAAAATATTTACGTGTATATACTAGTGCTGCCAAACGATAATTTGTGATTAATTGCATCCATTTTTGTTTCACCTTGTATCATTTTATACAACAATTCTATTGGACTCCTGCTTTTTAACTGAGCAAAAGCACTGTTGAGAAACTGCAAGGGATCATTTTGTGGCTGTGCCTGTATGTCTGATCTTCCCTTCTTACAGTAGCAGCCTGAAACGTGACAACTGGGCACAGAAATCATGCTCTGATGTGGAAAATTGCCCCATTATTTTATCATCAAGGGAGAAGTGAGGTATATAAAAGCCAGGGACAACAGATGCTGAGTGAAGAAAGGCAAACAACATTGAAAATTGTCTTTTGGTTGATATGGTCATCTACGTCTCATAAAAAAGCCCTGTTGTGAAACATAAGTTCCCTTATATTTTCCAAAGTGCACAGTATGAAGGCCACATCATACTGGGAGCTGTATGTAACTGTTAGAGCCACTTTGGACTTTGTATATAAGCGATTGTAAAAAGAATATAAAATTGCACCCTTCACAAATTCACTTTCTCCCCTTGACAACTTGTTTCAGAACAGATGGCGTCACAAACAGGGGGTAGCGCTATTAACAAATTCCTCTCGGACTGGGCATAAGTTGAGAGCTGTGAATGCCAGGACATGGCAAATGTTTGTCAGCTCAATGAGTCTTGCAGAAAAAGAAATTTGGTGTCTGACACGTTGGCATCAAATCTCTCAGGTTTATCATATCAAACTGTTTCGCTCTCAGACACATAACTATCAAACTAGCGAGCCATGAAGTTGAGAATTGTTCAGACAAATTACAGTTTTCAAGATGTCATAATAGTGAAGATGTCACCTCCGGTCTGCAAATGCTGGGTGACAACAAATATGTTCTCCTTGCTAAGATAATACACAGCGCACAAAAACCGCAGATCTCATGGGTCACCCTGCTACTGTAAGTCAGCAGAGAGAAAGAGCATATGTTCACTAATTTCCCCCGTAAAGATGAAACCGTTTCAAGAAAAGAGAGTGGCTATGCAAAGATCTTGTTAGCTATTTACTGTTTATGTAATCAGCCGGTCATTATCGTATATCATTACAGGTCATTATCGCCGTTGTACCACTCTGAAGGGGTTTATTTTGTGATAACAGTTAGCGGACTATAAATTATCCTACTAATTTCATGGCTACCTAGCAAATAACATAATATGTGGACATGAAAAACGGATCTGAGCTTAAATTATTACATCTTATTTGTACCATTTAATAAAATACTGCAACAGTATTACATTAGTAATTTGTACATTACTGTATATCTGCAATACAAGTTTTTTTTTTTTTTTTCCTATGGGCTATTTAACTCACATAATTAGCTACAGTGACACATCTCCCTCTGTTTTAAGTTTGCTCTCATGCGGCTTTGTGTGCTTCCTATTGGTGTCTTGTTTTTCCCAAGATATAAAATTTTTACAGATAGCGGAGTGATAAAAAGGTATTTAAACTGAGTTAAAAGAAAATACAATGTTTTGCTTCACTGTAACATTTAATAGGACTCTTCATTTGCATTTATCCAAGTCACAAAAAAATTATGTAATATCATTAACATTAGGTTAAATCAGGTAAAAAGGCTCTGGTCAGTTGCTGTTTACAATTATTTTATTGTTATTTGTTTATTTTGTCATATATAGTGGTCAAATATACACTTTAGCAGTCATTATAGATAAAAAAAAAATATTTACTACTAAAGGCTGCAACTGACCATTTAGAATAAAAGCTGCATAATATTATAATTTATTAAATTTTAATTAAAACCAATGTTAATGTTGCTTACCAATGTATCCTTCTGCTGTGAACTCAAATCAAAATTAGATTTCTGACAAAAAGCTGTGTGTTTAAAACAAACAAACCCATGGTTAAGGCGTTTTAACTATAAAGCATGCATAGATTACAGACAAAATATTAGTCCACAGTCTGTAATAACAGTGGTAAATCCTATTGGTCTTGTGGCCTTGGTGCCCTTTTAGTGAGACACGAAATACCAACAGTCTCACTCCAACGTTTTATTGTAACGTCATAATTAAAAAATATATTGGGTAAAAACATTGGCATTATTGTATTTATGTAGGGGTGTGATTTTTCAATGTAAACAGTCAAAACAGTTTTATTTAAAATTATATTATTTACACATTTATGAACATGTAACCCAAACCTACCATCTGTCAATAAAACACAAGATATAGCAGGCAGAAACAACCACCGTCATCATTTACGTCAACGCTGGTCGTGAAATGCCATTGGTTCTTGTGTGTCTCATGATCGATTGCATCATTCAACCGGACGGGAGTATGTTTTCTGAATGAGATGAGAGCGTGTTAATGGAGCCGGATCATTTTTAGTGAATAAAACCTTGTGCTTTACTCTTTTCTCTGCATAAAGACTTTGTATGGCTTCAGAGGATTTGGAGCATGACACGACTTGTTTGTAATGTATTTATACTGCTTGTTAATGATTAGTTTGTGCAATATATTGTGTGTTTATATTGTTCAGAGGTGAGTAGGTTTGAGGTATGGGTGGGGTTTGGTGCTCCAATAAAACAAAAAAGTAATACAATGAATTTATATTTGCATGCAAACCAAACCTGTTTTGACCAAGCATCAAAATGTGACAAGTTGGAGTGAGACTGTGTTGAAAATACGTACAAACAAATACATATCACTACGGTTTCCAACAGAAATGAACACTAGGGGCAGTAAAACTCTGACATCTTTTATTCCTTTTGGCACAAATCTGCAGAGTTTCGATTAATAACGCATCATTTTTGCACAATTACTTGAAGCATATCATGTAATGACTTCAAAACAATAATAATATGCGGGGAGCATCACGCATATCCAGCTTCATATCTATGGGTTTTCATGGACTGTAGGTCTGTTCGGTAGCTCACAGAGTACAGAGATGTACTTGACAGGAGAGTCGCTACGGTTCAGTCCCGTGTAACTATGGTTCGACAAAACAGCTCAAATCTGTGTAAAAGGAAGTTGAAAAGCCATGGTTGCAACAACAGTTGTGTTTTTATATATGTTTTGCATTTGTTAACACTATCGAAATAGGTTACTATCAGACAGATATTTCAATTCTGAACTGCCACAAGACATATCTATACCAATGTGATAAAAATGTGCCAGGGATCACATATTGAAAGGCACGTAAAAACGGTGCTACACAAAAGTGTACAGAAGTATATATTTTTAAGGGACCTGGTTGGATAAGTCATGCCCTGTTGTCATTGCACATCAAATCTAGAGATATTTGATATCAACATTTTATAGTTACTTACAAATATGCAGTTTTGTACATCACAAAATGTGCTTGTGTGTGAAGTACTTGTGGAATGTTGTTCTGTTTTTATTGTTTGGACTCTCATTCTCACAGCAGCCATTTTCAAGGAAATGAATGGATAACTTGGCGTCAACAAAGCCTGAAGTTACGTTTTAAAGCTCAATTCTTTGTTGCTTACATTACACGGGTGGTGAAACGCTCACCCCGACAGTCAAACATCACTCTCTTGGGGACAGCCTGGCGTACAACCGAGGATGAGTTAATCCGGCCGCTTTATTCTGTGCTTACAGCTTCAGATGGGGTAGGAATTGTCTGTCTTTGATCTCTCAAGGGTTCCGTTCTCGCTCCCGTAACCTGAGCATCTGGTCACACAGATCAGTGATCAAAGAGATGAATTCGCTCAATGGAGTCAGTGGGTTCAGTCAACAACAACAGACCCTAATCCTGTTGTGCTTACTGAAATTGAAATGGTATCATCCTTTCAATTAAATGTATTGTTTAAAAACAGTTGTTCAGCTCATTGTCATAAAAAGCAGAAGAAAATAAGTAATAAGCATTTGGTTCCTTCTGGATTTTTTTGTTTTGTTTTTTAGCATAAAGGGAAAAGGTCCCCCACGTTTATCCAAACTAGTTGGTTGAATTATACAAATAAATACCCACTGCAAATTAAACATCTGGTTCCACGTTCCAAAATTACGGCCTCAGTACCTTCAGAGCTTCTAAATCTGGAAACATCTGTTCAGCTAGCACTTTCTGCTTCTTGAAATCAAGGCTCAAGGAGTGAGACACTGCTCTCGAATCAAAATATAACAAATTACCCAGCATCCTTTGAATGTACGCCAGTGATTAAAAGCATTAAGATATCGGGATGATGTCAAAGTTAAACGCTGCATGAATATTTAAGACACTATTGTCTAATTACACATGATTACTGTAATTAAGAAGTTCAGGACAAAGGGTCGAGCAGTTACTTTATTTCCTAAATGGTAGCTGTCAGTTCAGAAGCAAAGCGCTCAAAAATTCCACTTTCTTTCCCCTTCAGTCCAACATATTGATTTTTTAAGGCTGGCCAATTTTGCAACCAAGGAGCATATCAAGGTTAATGAGGCAGATGGCACGTAAGGAGACTTGTTAAAAGTCTTTGTTGATGACTATTCAGTGTTATAACATTCTGCGTTTTCTCAAAAATACTCTCCAAAAATGTACCCCAGGAGACTGTTTTTGTTTCTTAATATATAAAGATATTTTCCTTCAGAAGGCTTCAAATCTCTTCTAGAAAACTCTTAATATTATCCTTTCTTAGGCCAATCTCCCAAAGAAGCTCAGTCTGTGCCAAAGAGATTTTTGACGTCTGGAAAGTTTCCATTTCGCTGTTGTATAGCTGGCCTCTTGGACCCTTTTCTGACAATTGCCCTCCTTATCCTGTTGCTCAATTTGGCTGGAAGGTCTGATCTCAACAGTGACTGGGTTGTGCCACAAATTTTCAATTTTGTTTCAGTGGTCTTCATGTTGCTAGGAAAGGCTCATAGCTTCAGCAATCTTTTTATAACCTTCCGTAGCCTTTCTCCCCTCAACAACGTTAACTTGACAGCTTCACAGCTCCTAGGACTTCATAACTTCAGGATTGATTCGAGCAGTTATTTTAGGGTGAAAACTTCACAAAGTGCAATCAAGCAATGAAACTGGTTGATTCAAAGCAATCTATTAGTTGACATTACATATTTGCAAAAATATAGTATCTGTTGACTAAATAACTATAACTACACGTTCAAATATTTGAGGATAGTATGATTCTTTTTTTAAACAAATTAATACTTTCATCCAGCAATGATGTATCAAACTGATCTAAAGTGGCAGTAAATACTTTGACATTGTCATTAAAATGTATTTAAAATAAATGCTGTTGCTACTAGTCATCAAAAAACACAAAAAAAATAATTTAATTAAAAATGTAGGTCTATGAACATTTTAATAATTTCCATAAAGAGAAACAAGGATAAAAATACAGAATGTTCCTTGAACATAAAATCAATATATTATAATATTTTCTGAATGTTCACGTAACTCGAAAGAATTCAGCCATTATGGAAATAAATTACATTAATATTTAATATTTATTAAATGTAATTATTTAATATTTAGCCGATAAATACTATGAATTCTATTAATATTTCACAATAACACTGTTTACTGTTTTAGAAACCTCACTGAACCTCACACAGCAAGAAACCGCCTGGAATAACTCTGGATTCTCATGAGACACCCAATGAAATACAACTGACAAACTCTTCTTCCATTATATTCTATCTTTTCCGAAGTCTGTCCTCCATCGGGTCACAGAACCACTTACTTTTACCCATGTGAGATTCAAACATGACCTTTTTGAACGAGAGTAAACATAGCACTGCCCTCACTTGACTGGAGAAGAGTTCTCAAGAACATGTGACCCATCGTTCTCTTGATACACTGACATAAGCAAAGCTTATTTGTACATTTTAGATTTAAAGTGTATTTTTTATAACCATATCTAGATAACCTGATTAATGTTAGACTTTCAGATTACCTGAAAGCACCTATAAACGTTTTATTGAAATGCTGAATCTGTGTCTACCTGCCAGCAGCTTTCACAAAGCAGGTCCATTACACAGAGTGCTTGGCTTTGATAAAACCATCCTGAACTGCCAATGGATTTATATGTCCAACCCACATTCTCTTCTTCATTATCATTCAATTTATAAATTTTAAGAATGAGAAGTTAAGTCTCTTTCACATTTAGGTGAAACAACACTTCATAGGATCCCCTGTGCTGCTTACATAAATCCAGTTTATAAACATATCAAAGATAATAGACGTGTGCAATTAGAAGCTTAACAAAAATGTCTTAAGTCAATATTGTTTATTCCCTTTTTATTTAGTTCTCGTGCAATTCTGAACACTGTAATGTAAATTTATTGAATTATACTGATTATAACCCCTTATTCTCTGCTTCAGTCACCATTCTATAAATCTTTTTACCTGAGAAAATGAATTTACAGGATGTCTTGTTGTCTATTAACTCTAATCTAATTTATAAAATAGCAATGACAAAAGAACGGTGTGATTAGAAAATTCAAAAAGTAAATTAAGTGCATGCTGATTATTTACTTTTACATAATACTTATGCAATTCTGCATACGGCAATTAAAAATAATCACAATTAAAATTATTACTAATTTTAGTATATTCAAAAGAATTATCATTAGAGAAAGGTCTAATGGATTTTTAATTTAAAATGAAAGGAATTTTAACATTTGACTCAAAGTGCTATAATAATACAATTTTGTCAGATATCATGTGTAATAAAGTTCTTAGACATCTGCACAGGGCACTTACAGTAATTCATCACTACTTTTTATATTTCACTGATCGTCAAAACCTTGTACTTACAGCCAATGGACAGTGTCACTTTGAAATTGATTTTGAGAAAAAAAAAGAGCCAGACGTCTTCTAAGAGCATACGATGGTGATAGTTGCCTAGTGATTAAAGCTCTGGGTCCCAGAAAGGCCGATTCATGAACTGTCACCATTGTTCCCTTGAGCAAGCTACTTAACCTCAGGCTGCTCCTGCAGGACCAGTCCTTTACTAAGTGAACTGCGAGGCACTTTGCATTAAAAAGCATCTGCTAAATGTCAAAAACCGTATAAAAGCCTGATAACATATTTACAGGCAAAGTGAGAAAAGGTCAGTGATATATGAAAAGAGAAATGGATGACCGTAAAAGCTCAAGTGGCTCAGACAGTGAGAGGGAACGAAACTCTTGCTTATAAAACAGGAGATTTGTTAATTATTTGTTTAAAGGATTAGTTCCCCCAAAAATTGCATTTGAACCCACACCAGATTTGTGAACAACGTCAAACGATTCATTTAAAAGATCTAATTCTAAAGAATATTTCTTCCATACTGATGAACTCTCTTGAAAATGCAAAGAGAGTAAGATTACCACTGAATCTTATGACTTCAGAAAACTTCAAATATGGGACATGAGTCATATGAACCACTTTATTTTATTTTTTTTTTTGTCATTTTGGAGCTTAACAGGAAGTCGAGCAGATGTGCAACGTCACTGGTAAATGATAACAGAATGTTCTGGTAAACTATTTCTTTAAGGTCTGCAAAGCGAAAGAAAACCCAGATGTAAACTTACTAAGAACACAAGTTAGACTTGTGAATTACTTGAGGCATGCATAAGTCCCTTGGTTTCTCTTTGTCCCCGGATATATATTATTTACAAGCAGTCTTTTCTAAGTATATTTATAAACAGGATGTGTTTAAGCCTATCATATCACTATACACTGAAATAAAATCTCAAGACTTACATGAAAGGGCTATTAGAATATTTCCATCTCACAATTTGATGTTGTTTTTATGCCGTTTATATTGATTTTACAAGTAGAGCTGAGAGACAGGGCAACAGGCCAGTGAAAGTGTTCCCAGTTAGACAGAAAATAGTAATTTCCATTCTTTTAAATGGAACATATAGGTTGTATTGCTAACAAATATACTAAAAGGTTTATTAAATAAATAGGTCAGCGCTGATTAAATAAAGTGTTGTGAGCAGTATTGTGCGCTCACTATTCAAATAAATGTCATTTTGACAGACCAAGGCGGAAAGCCAATTATAGCAGGAGGTCAGATAAGCAATATAAATAAACCTGCCTAAGCAATTCAAGCGTATTAGAACAGTGGCTTCAGTATCATGTGACCAGATAATATTTGCTTCCTGTCCATCACAAGTCCCGTAAAAAACCATCAGATGAAACCTCTCAGGATTTAATCAATGACATGGATTTGGGTCACTACTGTAAACGTCCATCGTTCTTCACTGGGGTGAATCAGTGTCATTCCTGTAATAGGATGTTGGCAGCTTACAGAGGCTTGTGTTTTATGATGATAAGTTGCAAGTTTCTAACTAAATTTTACAACAGACTTTAATAGGAATACAGTAGCCCTCTTCCATAAATGATTTGCTGATGACTCAGTTTTAGTCTTTTTACGCTGTCTGGCGTTATGCCCAGATCAGAGAGGCATTGTTTCTTCATAGTGTACTTGGCATAGTTGATATTTGCATTTAAACTATCCATCATCCTTACTCTGCTTCAGCCATATTGATTATTAAGCAGATTATACAGACTGTTAGAGAATATTATGAATAATAGCCTTTCTAAATATTAGATTACAATGACTTTAACATTTTACAGTAAGCAATATATATGTGTGTGTGTGTGTGTGTGTGTGTTTATATATCTATATATATATACAGTACTGTTCAAATGTCTTTTCACTTGCAAAAAGTCGGTTATTTCTATCTTTTTCAGTAGCGTGTCAGTTGGAAATATCAGTTTACATTTCCAAACATTATGTTTGTCATAATAATAATGCAGTGAGATTATTGCCTGCACAAGAAGTCTGACTAAATCCAGATGAACTGTGGCAATGTCTCCAAGTATATAAAACATATATATATATATAAAATATATTTTTTTAAAGAATATATTAACAAAAATCTTACTTTTTCCAAACTTTTGATTGGTAATGTGGTAATGCACAAACACAGTAAATATATTATAAATTATATAGTGCATATATACACACACAAATTCGTATTAGTAATGCATCATTTATAGCAATAACATAACTGAAATATAGACTGACAATAATCATAGTTTAACACTTAAACAAAGTTGCTTTGTTTGACACGTGATTACATTTATGAGAGCAGAGGACTGCAAGCAAGTATCTATCAATCCTAGTGGTACATGTCAGCACACAAGTCCACAGAGGCTAATGAAAGTGTTTGGTGGAGACTAATGCCAAACAAGAAGTCCCGCTGGATCTAAATATAGCAGTTTCGTATTTTCCATCACTCCCCACTGTTTTCCAACTGGCCTTATTTCAGGACCCATTTGGCAACAACATCAGTACAAATATTGCACTAAATAAACAAAAATGTTTTTGAAAACAAACGCTGAAACGAACTAATATTAGCATGAGCTATATGGGTCCATTAATACATGTAAGAAAAGTTATTAACATGCATAAAAAAAGCACCAACAATTGTATTTTACGTACACTTTAGTTCACATCTACTAGTGATAATTACAATTTATAAAGTATTTTATAATCAATTTAATTGTGTGAGAATATGAACGTCTACACCAAAACCGGTTTATTGTATCAACAGCATTTTGTATTTTCTTGTCTTGAGCAATGGCACTCAATTACAAACAGTAACTATTCAGTCAGAAAAAAATATTGTTGTAGCCACAGATTACCTGACAGGCGTTATTGCCAAAGTATTTCAAAGCTACTGAGCTTTTCATGCCACACATATTGTTCAGTCACATGAGGCTATAATCCATTCTGGTGATGGATCTGTGTTGTTTAGCCATAAATTTTCACTTTTGGGTTCAGAGCAAATCTGCCTTGAGCCATTTGTTATTTTTTATGTGTAAAACTATCAATTCATTGTCTTCTTTTGGCACAGCTCACCCCACTTTGAATTCAATTAAACTGACTTGGATAAAAAAAAATTATGTTTAAGACTTTGAACAAGGGACGTTGTGCTAATGGACATTTATGTATTTTATAACGACAAGGAAAGAACAAATATTATGGAGGCAAAATACTAGTGAAAAAAAATTATATTAGCACCCATTTATAAATAAATCTATAGATTACAGTACATTCCCATTCAGTCAAAAAAAAAAAATCTACATGACAAAAAATTACTTCAGTGCACTAATACAGATTAGTAAGCTTCTGCTCAGACATTGATCACCAAGCCACAATAATCCTAAATATTCAATATATAAATAAACATATATTCAATATAGTTTACTGTTGCAAATTATTCCATAAAAAATGGGCACCTCTTATATATGTTGTAGAGTAATTTTTAAACCACATACAAACACACACAAACATGCAATATGAACCAAAAGAAATTCAACTTTAAAACTAAAACGCATTCTGTTCCCAATGTTATCAAAGTTATGGTTTACGATCAAATATATGTTTTATTAAGACAATTGTACATATGGTTACAATTTATTTTAAAATGGCATAGTCCCTATGCTAAAGTGTTATCAAATAAACAAATTTTTCCCCCAGCCTTTTTTATGTGACAGATAGATATGTTATGTTTGAAGAATCTTATTATACCTCAACTTGAATGTCATATGAGAGCAGAACTTGCCAACTTGAAACTGTCTCCTATGGAATAAATAACCTTTTTAATTCACCTGAATATTAATAGTACATAAAAATGCTCAAGTATTTGAAATATTCATATCTTTTTGAAGGGTTACCTGCAAGAGGATGCAATATCTGCAACATTCAGCTTACACACCATCCCGCAGTCATATCTCTCCTGTGCTTTCTCAGCTACACTGGCTTCCAGTTCACGTATTGATTTTAAAGTTCTTATCTTAACTTGTAAAGCAGTACATGGGCTGGCCCTAGAGTATATTTGTAAATTGTTTACAGTGTGTCTACACCATCTAAGTCTCTCCGCTCTGCTAAATTTCTTACTCTGTACCAGCCTCTTTGTAAACTCGAAACTAAGGGTAAAGGCCGGTTCTCTTGCATTGCTCCCAGGTTGTGCAATTCTCTGCCTTTCATATTAGGAATTGTTTTAAGAAATTACTTAAAACATCTCTTTTAAGTGAAGCTTTTACTTAATAATCGTATAGCTGTTGCAGTTGTTATTGTGATTGCAAATATGGAGTAGAGTTGTATATTTCATTGTTGCTTTAGCGCCTTGAGTGTAAGAAAGGCATTATCACATTAAACAATCTTTGTAATGTATATATATTTAATACAAAAAATACTACTCCTTTAATGAAACAACTCATCTACCTGTGCCAAACAATGAGCAGATCTTTGCAGACAAATCCACGCTTTAGGCTGTCACACTCTGGTTTATACACTGCACACTTGGCTGATGCAAAGTAAGGGAGAAAGAAATGAATTTGCTAAGAAGCAGCCGGTCAAAAGCCCTGCAGCCCAATTGAGACACAAAGAACTGTCCAGGCCCATTAAGAAAAGACATGTTTTCCAGCACATCACTTAAAGTGCTCTCACTACTGAGCCACTACAGCAGCCTAAAGAGTTCACATACATGGTGGCCCACATAAATCCTTAATAAAACAGAGGACTGTGAACAAGCTTTGACAAACTCGCATGCACTCGGAAAAACATCCACCCACCTTGTAAGACCACTGCATTCATTATTTGTTTCAAAGCCAGCATACATCTTTTGATTGCCAATAGCTCTTTAAATCTAAATACTAAACCTTAACAAGCAAGAGAAGATTGAAATCAAATTATTTGACTCGGATGATGATTTATGTACTTTGTAAAGCCAAAAACCCATAAACAATTGCATTCAATAGCCTACTGAGAAAATTAATAGAATAGCACAAGCCAGCTGATGGTTGTGTGACCGCCATCCGCTACAGAAGAGGTCAACACTGTCCCCACCAGCTATAAATCAGATGTCCCAAGCATTTAAACCTTTCACCTATATACTGTCATGACTGATATACTGTTAAGTCTCTTTGGATAAAAAGCCCCTGCAGATAGTCTGTTCACTGACAACACATATAGAATAGAGCTTTGCATGATGTTTTTATTCATCTCCACAGCTACACGCTGCATGAAAGGTCATTTTCAAAAATCCATAATAGAAGCACTTTTCTAAAGTTAACTAATAAAACGCCATAGTTGCATTATCCTCCAAAAATATGTTGTTGCTTTACACGTTTATCATAGGTTTTGTTGCAAGTTGCAAAATTGGCCCTGATTTATGCTGAACTCTGGCACTGCTCAATTTGTTTTCCTCAAAATGAGGTTCCACTTTATTGTTTATAGTCTCATTTAGCAGAAGGAACATTGCCTGTTTATTAACAACATTAGAAAATGTCATTTAAGTCAGTGTGGTTGCTCACTTAATTATGAGATACATGGTTTTTCTATTATCTATAGCACAATGATGTTTGGTGAACTTGGGGGTATTTTGCATAACAGCAGCAAAGCCTCATCACAACAAGCAATGGAAGTTGTCTTAGCAGTGTATGCAAATAGCCAGGCTTATGAAACATCCCAGGGTTCAGCATAATTGTTCACCAAGCACCCAGTTGACATCAATTTGTGTGACAAACTACTTGCTCCTCTCTCATCAGGAACCTGCCGATCCTTTGATTCCACAATAGAGGGCCGTCTACATCAAATAGCTTCACTCTGGGTGTCTATCTTTTCACATCACTGATGAGCGCAGATGCCTGCTGAATGCTACACTAGCTGTTAATTTATCTGACATTACTAAGATTTAGTAATTGCACTGTTGATTTGCCTGAAAATGGCAATCAAGGGCAAACGAAAATACTTGCAGAGCCTCTGTTCACTAATTAAAAGATGTTGCATTGCGTTTTTTGTTTTTTTTTTGTAGCATGACTAAACTATAGTCCATATCTTCAGACGTGAAAAGAAACATTTTATCTTAGGGGAAAGTAAAATTTTGTGACTGACATTTAAATACAAATTTAATTTATTATTCTGACGACCGGAACATATATAAAACACTTTGTTTAAAAAATAAAAAAAACTGTAATTTGACCGTAATGAAATTTAGACCTATGAGGGTATAGTTGAACTTTTTTGCGTTATTCTGAATATAGCATGCAACAAGAACTGCTTCTATTATAACTTAGGTGGCAATACTGCAACTTCAAGCCAGATATCATTGTCAATTATTAAATCATCAAAATGACCAAAACGAACCAATGGATTACTTCCTTGCTATGTTGTCTGTTCAAAGTAAATTAAGTATCATCATTTTTTAGTAATGAGACAGTAGTCTTGTTTTCCTATTATAATTTAGTTTGTCTGGTAACAAACTACTTTTCCCAGCAAGTAAAAATGTCAAAAACTTTGCTGGTCCAATGTTGCATCATGCAATGCTGCTTTAGAGCTGTGCAAGATAAAAAGATAGTCCAAGCTCCTCTCCTAAACTGTCTTTATCCATTTCTATGTTAAACCTGATCTTTTCTAGTGAGTTGGTTCATATTATAAACCAATACATGAAAGATTAACCAATTCAAACCCTTATACAGAAGGATCAGTTTGGCATAAAGGTTTTATAACGCAATATCAGTTCACAATAAAGTTTAATTTGCTAACATGCATTAGGCTTTTACAGAATCTATATTCTATCACAGCACATTAATTTAAAAGTATTTATTTCAATTCAAGAAATACAGTATTTATTACCGTAATCAGTTACAGTAATCAACCAACAAAGAAATCAATGAAACAAATAAAATCTGTAGACAAATAAAAATGTGATGCAACAGTATTTCTGCTGAGATTTGGTTGAACTCTTTGTCCAGCTTCAATCAGTGTCAGTCCATGGTTGATAACATGGTCAATAAGTGTTGCACGGATTTATTGAGTCAAATTTGGTCCTTGTCTTCTTTGTTCA
>JAUCMU010000151.1:15264668-15278090 GCA_032275025.1 Enteromius treurensis
TCTCCTCTTTGAGCTCCCCCTCTCATTCTCACTCTTCTTCTAGCTCCTTCCATTTTTGATGAATACAGGTGAACTCATCTGCTGCCTTTTATAGCACTGAGTGCTGCGTTTTCAAATTAGCACATGTGTGCTTCCACACCTTGTGGATGTTTTTATCCAGTTCGTTCATTAGTGTAGTCATTGGCAATCTGGGGCTTTGTAATGACAAGGAAGTAACCTCACAATCCTTATCTGTGTTTAAGTTGTCGAAATGTGTGTAGAGTTTTACAAATCACTGTGTGTAATGTTTTGCAAAAAGAGCAAACCTGTGGCGGTGTTTTGCTCCTTGGAGTAGAATTTTGCAAATTGTGTGGAAATTTTCACGTAAAAAACGTAATTTCAATCGTAAAAAACTGTAATACATTTTCTCTAATCAGATAGTTATCTGATTGTGAAAAAGCCATGTCTAGCCCTCCAAAACACTTTTAAAACTACCCCAGGAGGTTGTTTGGGACGCATTTCAGACGAAACCAAACTCTGAATTGAAGATTTTGATTTGTTTTATAGACACATGTTTATGTTGCCAAAAGTGTAACATATACAGAACCTTTTAAACAATCCAGATAGCTATCCGATCAGAGAAAACACTTGGAGTTACCGGGGGCCTCTAATTTATAAAACGATCAGACGATTTTTGCGAAATCGTGCATATTTTACTAGTTGCCAATTCGTATGAATTTTTACGAATGACCTACACCTAACCCCGCTCCTAAACCTACCCGTTACTGACTGGGGTTTAGACAGATCAAAATCGTAAGGTCGTATGAATTTGTACGAAATAGCAAGAATTTTCCACCTCGTATGAATACGTACGAATTGGTCATGAGACTGTGTTGGCAGAAACCATCCTAAATTTGATCTTATGATAATTCTCTGATATGCATTTGTACGATTCAAAGAATGAACGTATAGGAACAAAAATCGAGAGTATGCAAATCTTTCAGATGTGAAATCTATTAATCAAAGCAAGCTGCGAGAACAGCTTACATTTTCGTGTTACATTACAGTGCGTACGTCTGCTCAGACCCTGGATGTCAATGTTTGTATCGTTCATCAGCTGGAAAATATAGTTCATGAAGTGATTCCAATGATATCGTCTCTCTGTACCTTTATCGTTGTAGCTGTGGTGTGGACTCTGCTATTCTTTAACACTGAGGACAATTTTTATCTTTATAGTTTTGCTTGGTGTGAACAGATTCACATGCATCTAATACCATATCACGACAGTATTTTGTAAGAATTCAATTATAAACATAATTACACCAGCCCAGGTCTGAATGTGTAACATAGTATATAGTTTTAACGAGAATGGCAATAAATTATTACTCAAAGCAAAAACATCAATCAAGAAAGCCTAAATTTTATCTAAGATGAGGCACATTAACTCTCGTCACAGCTCATCATACAATATCTGACCCGAGCCGTAGCTAGTTCAGACATTAGAAAGACACGCCCCCTCCAACTTTCAGGAAGCGGTTTTCAGTGGTTGATTCTTAAATTTGGTCACTTCAATCATTCTGTGTGGTTCTCTTCTTGTGTCTAATGTAGCTTGAAATTGTTTAGTACAAGATGTTTGATTTAGCTAAATCTTGCATCATTGAAATGTCTTCATACTCTTCACAGATGACACACATACACAGCTTCTCATTAATTAGCTAATTAGGTAGGTAATTTGTTTGTTTCTTTGCCTTTCTTACACTCTTTCTATCGCTCATAGACATAGAAACACACACACAAAAACATGCATACTCACAAACATAATGAAAAAAAAGGTTCAAGATGATTTCCTGGTGTTGTCATGGCAACTGTGTCATTTTTTCACACGGTTTAAGTGACAGACCTCAGGATTTGAACATGCAGACCTTCACAGGGACTGTGCAACCTCAAGGATGATGCCATTCTCTGTGTGCGGCACACAAGCCTTCCCCACAGGGAGGAGAAGCCTGAGTGTGATGTTGATTGACTTCAGCTCAGCATTCAATACCATAGTTTGCCTCAGGCTTGTCATCAAGCTCAGGGACATGGCTGTGAATTCTTCACTCTGTCTGCGAATCCTTAACTTGCTGATCTCAGATCATGGACATGGGTGGGCGGGTGTGCTTTGACAACGCTATGGTCAATACAATGTGCTATCTTTTTGAATCATAATAGCTTCATGTAAATGAAATTTACGTCACTATTTGCGGTGATCAAATCCTTCAGTAAGTCTGCAAATAAATTATTCAAACAGGTTTTTATGAACTGGATCAAGTGATTCACTGAGGGGAATAATTTGATCATGAATCTGACATCTTTGTCTGAACTTTCACAAATAAGACCAATTGGAACAGAGGCAAGAAAAGGAAAGAAGTTACAATTTGTACTACAAATACTATTACAATCTCTACAAACCATCCACTGTTAACCATTTAAGCCATCCAGTACAAGTGTACAAATTGTTATTGATTGAAATGTGTGTATTGAAATATTTTACATTCTTTCAGTGCATTCAACTATGAGTTTTGTGAAGGCCTTTAAGTTGCTTTATGAAAACGGCTATAAATTTGTATTATTTATTACTACTAGTGATTTAAAAGTCGACAATGTGTACAACTCATGACAGTAACTGTCAAATGTGTATGGGAATAGCATATTTTGAGTTTTTTTGTTATTTAGGTTGGATCATTGGGCAGTCGTTAAATGCAGAGCACAAATTTTGAGTATGGGTGGCCATACTTGGCCACATATTACTTCATTTTCACTTTTACTTGATTGGCACATAACTGGTTTCTGTCCAGTGGTCTTTTAAACCATATTCCATTCGAATTTAGTGAAAGAACAACAGAAGGCAACAAATTACCTGTAGAGACCAATACAATTGCCATTATCCCCATTAAAATCATTTCAAATTCTATTCAGGTTTCCAGCAGGGAAAAATAACAAATTTAAATGTGAAGTGTTTTAGGTCAAAATGCCTGTTCTTAACCGGTTAACTTAATACTATAAAAGTGCTATTCACCAATAGGGAGATTTTGGGGCGTGGCTACTGTAGCAGGCTAAGATAGGGGGTGTGAGACCATAGCTGATGGATTACATGTTCAAATAAATTCATATTCAATTAAAGAAGTGCAAGAAAAAACCCACAGAAAACAGTGCAAAACAAGGACAAACATTTGTGGTTCTATCACAAGACGCAGGAATTAAGTGTCATTTTTGGGTTGCAGTTGAGTCTGACTTTATTCTCAATAGGTAAGCTAAAGTTAAGTTTCCGCCATACATATCAGTTCTTTATTTCCAAGCCAAATCACAAGAAGTTTAGAGTATAGTGTTTTGCCCACATTAATTTCACACTAGAAACAAATATGTGGTTTTGTTTCATATAATTACAAGGTATACTTTTTTCTTTTACCCTAAAACAATGGAAGTGAAATGTGACAACATTGTAGCATGACCAAAGCTTAACATGTTATCTAATCTAATGTGAAAAAATTAATACAAAAAAGCAAAAATATTATATTATATTACTTATTAGCACATATTAAAGCCTTATTTTACATTACTTTATTCTACATCCCTGATCCTAATCCTACCAAACCTAACTAGCGATTAATAAGCAGCAAATGAATAATTTTTGATGAAAAAGTTGTAGTTAATAGTGAACAAGTCTTCCCTATCCCTAAGGTGTTTGCAGATTTTATTTTTCTCTATATAGTGTATACTTGTTACGCTAGCATGTGTTACAAACTAACCCTCTGTTATTTAGTCCTACTCTATCAGACTCTCCCACAGAAAACTATTGTATGCCTACAGAAGTCTTAGTAATATAACACACAAGTAACAAGGACCATTTTTGTGATGGTTTTATGGTACTTTCGAGTGCTTTTTAAAAGTTGAAAGCCTTTGTATCCATTCATTGTAACTCCACCAGTATTTTTCTTTCATTTTCTTAAGTTTAAAGTTATTTTGTTCCACGGAAGAAGTTATATCAGTTTGGAACAACATACGGGTGAGTAAATGATGAGAGAGTATTATATTTGTGTGACTAAATCCTTTGAACAAATCAACCACAGCCTTGATGATGACCCAAGTTTGAGGTCCATTCCCATGCATTCTCCTCTCTTCTCCCACTGTCTCATCTACAAATAAAGACAAAAAGGCCAAAAATAACTTGCATTACCTTCTGATTTTACCACTACATTTAGCGATTTGAGATAAGCATTAGCCTTGTTTCAGTGTTGTTTGATTAACATGACTGGCTGTTTCACAAGAAGTGCACTTCCTAACTGGAAAGACATGATCTGCCATGTGGACTATATGGCAAAAACTAAGTGAATTATTAAAGCTGCCGAGACAATGGTCTCATATTGCTACGTAGCAGGGAAAACACTACACCACAGCTTGAGGGCCAGCTTGGAGAGAAGCTCAGGAGGAATTAGTAGCCTCAAGCCATCCGGAGCTTAAATAATGATGCATACTGCTCACTGACCTCAGCAGAGCAACACAGGCTACTCTTTCATGCTTTTGCTGTTTATTATTATTTCTACAATTCCTCACAATAACCTTTAGGCACTTCAGTAAAGTTCGCTGCTGTTGCAATTCTGCACTTGACACATTAAACCATGAACTTGTCCTTTAGCATTTTATACATCCATAATAGTGTGCAAAATCAGTCAGCATGTATGTGAGCCAATCTACGACACAAAAGAATATTAAAAAGGAAGCCACTAAAGGCTGTGCATTACAAATACAGTTTAATTATAGGTATAGTTAGATTAATTATATAAAACATAATTTAATATAATCTATTTTACCAAGTGATATTATTGATTGTATGCTGTTTAGCATTTTTATTTAAAATAATTCATCAGAATGCAGATTACCCCAAAGCTAATAAGTTCCCTAGGGTTATCGATTAGAGTAAAATAATCTTTTTTATTTATTTTTTTATTATTTAAAGATATACTGGTGATTTAGATATATTAGGAGTATATATGGAACTCCTTTTTTTTATTATGATCATCATATTTTCATTATTAATTAAACACGTGATATAAATAAAACTATGTTTTTAATGTTCTGGGACCTGCTTATTTCACTTAGTGCCTAGAGCAACAAAAAAGTAAACTACTACTAATTTTACCTGAGCTACTTCATGATTTATGTATTAGGTCAAGCTGATTTATTGCACTGGCTTTCTGGCATAGATTCCTATTGGTCAATGCCGGCACGCAGCAGCCAAATATTTCTGAATAATGACCACTGCCCAGGACTTCGCTATTTAACTGACCACTCATCTATATAACTGACCATTTCCTATTTATTTTGTGATAACGATCACCCGATTGTACATTATCCAACATATTGCATTCCACAAAAATACTGATCGTCCAGTTTTGCTACTGTGTTGATCTTGAAATGAGCCGTCTCCGTTGTTGTCTGAAGCACACGGGCGCACCCTATTGGAAACCTCAGGAATAAATCAGAGAGAGAGAGAACGAGAGAGAGGTGCCATGTAGCAAGTGAGCAAATCAGTTATTCTTCATGCAAATACTTCCAGCACAAATTCAAAGTGCTCTGAATGTGTCAGTAAAGCCAGTTTGAAGTCCCTAATTACATTTGAACGCATGTACAGATGACTCCCAAGACACACTCATAAACCCACTTTCAGATATCAAGTAATCATAATATTGGATGAAAAAAAAATAAGGAAAAAAAAGACGGGACAAGGGTGGATGTTGAAGCACTTGGTGTAGTGATACATTTTTAAATTTCCACAGGGAAAAGATTCTGTCAGAGAGAAATACTCCCGCCAGGGTCAAATCTCACAACTGCTCACTTTGGTGTTAGTCATTGGTATGGAAATCACGATTTGCAAATATGCAAATGACTCTGCCTTCTATGAAATTGTGAAGGGCATGGCGACACCGAGAGAAATGCCAGAGAACTGGGTCCCTCATGATTAAGATCCGCATCTTTCCCCAGGTGAGTTAGTCTCTAGAGACTTTTCATCTTACTGATGCTTTCCTGGATGCTCATCGCCGCCAAATGACAAAAAGCATCCTGAAGTGGCTCTATGAGCACCGCATTTATTTATTTCAGGGACATCTTTATTACGGCAGCCTTGACTACTGCAGGTGTTCAAATTTCCTTTTCGTCCTCTAATGGATCTCCTCTCAGTGATTTACTGACAAACAATTCCTACCGAGGCACATCCGTGAATTATTTTGAGATACTCCCTTGCAGATCACAAAGACAGAAAAAGAATCGACCATTCACTGTATATTTTTCAAGGCAGGAAAGCAATGAGCGTGTCCGACGAATCACTAGTGAGTTTGCCAATTAGTTTGTTAATTCAGACCTAAAGCAGAAACCACTCACACTACGTGCCAACATAATTAGTATCGCTCTCTCTCAGAGAATAATTGTTTCCTAGCACCCCAGAGGATTTCTTTATCCCAATACTGAGTGACCTTTACGCAAATGCAAGTCATGTGTGAGACAAGGGCCGACTCAGAGCTGTGCATAAGAAGACTCTCAAAGCCTTTGTGTGAATTCAGCCATGCAGCAAATAGAACAACGGCTGGTTTTTCCTTATAGTGCACCGTCAGAAGAACCGTGTCAGTGTCAACCGCACGCATGGTGAGCTTTCTGTGATCACAAATACTAGGAATGTCTAATTAGCAGCAAAGAGAATAATTCAAGCGGAGCACACGACAGCTGACGAGTCCATTATGGATTCTTGGCTTTTATACACTCAAATATGAAAAATTCCTGGTGAGAGTTTGATGAAGGGTGTTCATGAGCTGGCTGCGTCTATCTTTAACAGATTTGTCAACTCAGAGCTGATTTGAATATTTTTTCCTGAGATAGGCTAATATACAGGATGTAGATTTGTAATTTGAGTTCGAAAATAACTGGTTACACTTTATTTTGATAGCCACTAGACATTCTACCTATAGTAAGTAACTTGCAACTACACGACAACTAGCAGTCATACAGTATTAGAAGACTTCTTACTTAATAACTTCTAACACTTTATTTTGCAAACGTATATTACATTATCTTTCAAAAATTCATGGATTCGCTACAGAAGGCCTTTATTCACCCCATGGAGCCACTAGAGGGATATTTTATTATTACGGATACACATACTTCATTTAACATCTTCTGAAATGTATTCAGCAAAATCCTGTGGAAAGGCTTGGAGGGGCCAGGACACTTTTTTTTTAATATAACTCTGATTGGATTCATCTGAGAGAAGAAAGTCACATACTCCTAGGATGCTTCGAAGAGGAGTAAAACAAGTAGCTTTGCAACAACACATGTCATTTTACTATTATCGCAGAGTATTAGATTGGTAGGTTAGAGTTAGTAGAATGAGGGGACATATTACTGGTAGGTGATATGTAGTTAAGTAACTCATAGTCCACAGGACATCTAAAGAGGAGCGTCAAAACAAAGTGTTTAATAAACTGCCTAATTTCAATTAAACTTTCTGTGGTGCAGGGCAGCAGAACCTGATTTTGCTGAATTCGACATGTCTCTGGGACAACATCTTTGTTGGATGGAACAACACTGTGATTGACCAATCAGATTTGAAGAACCAGTTTATAGCTTTTGTGAAGTTTAGGCTTACAATCAGTGTTTGGTGCTTGTTCATCAGTGTCAGTCATCTATCTTTAAATATGATTTTAGGCATTACTCATGGGTAGGGTTAGTTTTAGGCGTGGAGATATGGTCAAAACTACAATTTTGGCTTAAAATGTTGTTGGGGCTAAGCAAAATTAGAACATGCATACAGGGCCAATAATAATGAATTACAATTAAGGAAACCATTTTTGAATTTTGTCCAACCCTATGCAGGATGGACAATGGTTGGATGGATTATGACAAATATTGAAGGCCAAAGCAAAAGCAGGCCAAGTAAACACCCAAACAAACCTCTTTATTTAAGTTAACTTACTGACTGACAGCTCTAGTGTATGAATTATTATCAGTATACAGCACATTACCTCGAGCTATACCCTTTTCCGATTAAGTCAAAGCTGGCGGTAAAATATCAATCACTACCAAACAAACATTATTAGTAGGCAGAGTAATGGAAAGCTAACACAGGGATGTGTGCGTGTATCTGTCTGTCTGTGTATGTTATTACTGATCATAATTTCTGTGTGATAACTCCCTCATCCCGGAGAACGTCGTTTGTTTGCTCCCCTCTAGTGATCTGCTTTTAAATTGACTCAGTTCGCCACGTGACCTCAGCCGACCTTTTGTCTTTCCTAAGCAGGAAATTCATGAAAAACACCAAATTATCTATAACATTGGCTGCCGTTTCTTGAACCCGCGAGGAAATATACAAACTGCGTGACTTATCGACACAGGGGGCTGATTGGTTTGCAAAAACATCTCTGCGTTTCATCACGATTGATTGATGTAGCGGTTTATGCTGACGATTATGAAGCCAACACCCCTAGGACATTCAATTACATGTTTATGTGTGTAATATTGATTTTAATACTAAATCAATTACTCATTTTCCATGACTGACATCTAGTGTGCCTCTATGTGCAACTGGCGCCAATGAATGAAGTCATCTGTAATTCGAGAGTACAGACAAAAAATAGCATGTCCCACCATGCTTTGTGCTGTTTTTGTTTTTTTTCTCCTTTCATTTTATTTCATGCGACAGAGGTATACAGTAGTCTAGGCTATCTTCCCTCGGCACAACCGTCGCCACCTCTATTACCCTGTGCTGTCAGGGTCAACAGTCAAAGGCACCTCTGTTCATTCCTCTGCGTCACCGTAGCCCCCCATTATGTGTTGCTGGGACCCAGTTTCAGTCCAGGCCATTTGTCACGTCCAGCGAATAACCCACAATCACTTAAAGTCAAAAGAGGCATTGTGCATGGTTGGTTAGCAGTGACCGTCAATGGAACTCTCTGGAATGGTGTTCAGAGGAACATTGATTCCATATCTATTCGACTTCCTTCACAAACTTCGGTTAAACTTTATTTTGTGAAATATGTATTAATGCACTTTGTCAATGCATAGACGTAGCTCTAAGTAATCATTGCA
Organism: Enteromius treurensis; assembly: GCA_032275025.1. Lineage (NCBI taxonomy): Eukaryota > Metazoa > Chordata > Actinopteri > Cypriniformes > Cyprinidae > Enteromius > Enteromius treurensis. The sequence goes on from JAUCMU010000151.1 coordinate 15,273,762, forward strand.
ATGTTGATGTTAAACATGACATGCTGTACTGTATAAGTCCAATTTGTCAGTTTGACCTTTTTATAAGATTTGTTTTTCAGTTTATTTTCAAAAGCTTGGGTGGTATACAAAGAATAACATCTGGAAAAAAATCACTATTTTGTATCAATAAGCCAATAAAAAAACCCTTGACAGAAATTCATTTTAATTAAAGATGCACCAATGTTAACATTCTAGTCAATGCTGATGGGCTGATCATTTTTTCTTATTTAATTTAATCATTATACAGGCAATAACTGATAAATCATCAACACTGCAACTTTATTGGCATAAATTAAAGACAAAATAATATATTGTTGATATATTACAAAATATTGAATAATTCATAAGCAATAGGCCCTTCCCACATATTGAAAATCGACTTATATTAACATTTATGTAACTTTACATTCAATAACTCTTAATAACACTCAATCTAGTTATAGGTTATTAATGTGATATCTCACTTCCTTGTTGCCATGTCTTCAACAAGACTAAAAATTCTAATATTTTAATGTTTTCTTTTGTTTGTTTTTTCAGTAAACACTTTATTACTAAATACCATCACACAAATTCTTACTTGAAACGTGTAAATTATGCAAACAGTAAAGTGAGATTTATGAATACGCGTTCAGCTCTGTCAACCCGTGTATTAGCTAATAAAAGAGAAATGAATAGAGTGTTTCCATTAACACAGCTATAAGTAAAATTGCAGTGTAGTACTATGTATTTTTATATATTTCATTACATGTTCCAATACATTCCCACATATATTTTCGCTATGTAAGAGATGACACCAATATATAGCGCATCCACAACTTTATTTAGATCCACCAGTTATTTTCACTTCAAATCAAATATTAAAATAACCCAAATATTGACATCTGAATGGGATCATACGCTCTGAAGGCATGACTCCGGCATTAGAAATAAAATAAATATTTGAGATGCAAGCACACACACGGCGAGAGCCAGATTAAGATGCTGGAGACATCAAAGTCTGCATGAAAGGCTGCCTAATTCTTTATCATCACGTTACAACAAGAGGAAGACAGATGCATGCAGAGCTGTTCTATCAGTCAGTTGATTACCTCTCCCTGAGGAATACACCGCTGTCATACACAACCACTGTATGACTGCAAGATGCAATTAAGACCACCACAGGGTTCTCCGACTGTCATGCACTACACCACATAAACGTATATTTTTCCCACAATAAGACGTCTTAAGTCAGTTTGATTTTGTTGAGTAATCACAAATGTATGTTTGGTATATTCTGATTACCTTTTATGTCCTAACCATAATTAGTTAGGACATACCAAAAAAAAAAATTGTGATGTAAATGGTAAAATCTGTTTATGTTTAACAACTCCAAATTTAGATAAGAATGGAAGCAACTATGAAAGGATTTGTAGCTGTATGTTTTGTTTAAGCATACAGCAAAAAATGGACAGGCTGTCAGTTTCCACACTGTTAAAGGACTTCAGCAGTCAGTGAAGTGACGGCAAAGAACAGACTGCATTTGTATTCAGCCAAAGTTTAAGCTACATAATTGGTTGGCTCTGTAGTGAACTTCTGTATCCCATGGGACGTGATTTCTCTCCCAGACTCACAAACTACCACTTTACCACAGTGGACATGGGAGAATAAAGACAAATTTGGATTCTTACTTCGACACCGTATTACTTCTTTCTTTAAGGCCATATTTAAAGATCACTTTAAAAAGGGAATACTGAAATGCAACTACTTGTATATATATAATTTTAGGTTAATTCTGCAAGCTGATCCTGTCATATAATTTTAAGCCATGTTTTTCCGCATCTAACAAAAAGTGATGACATTAATTACTTGTAAGTGCCCTTATTATGGGTAATGAGAGGTTTGCGAGTCCTCAATAACAGGTTGACATGCATGCAAGGTCAAAAAACACTCATTATTATAGGCATCAATGTTTTACCTTACTTGCTCAGTGACTCCCAAGCCATTGGATCTGTGACTCATTTTTCCAAACCCCTTCTCCTGACACTAGTCTGTGGTGATTGGTCTCATTTTCATATCATACCTACCGCTATATTTACTGCTCCTGCAGAGGATCCACCGGTGCGAAAGTGACGACTGCCATGTTACAATGTTCATCCTCATTTTTCATAAGCTTCAGAAAAGGACATCTCTTTATCTTTAGCAAGTTAAACTATTAGCACTCCTGTAGCCCTAAGATGCTTATCAGTGCAGAAATTGCAGTGCAGTCATCGAAATGTTCTAGAAAACGTTGTGCTTAGACTGGGAAAGATGTGAATTATGCTGCAGGTGTTTCAAGTCCCACAATATCCCACTGCGGTCTGTCAAATTTCACCATTAGTTGCAGTCATATTCGAATGCCTTAAGGTCAGGACTACTCTGTCAGCCGGATTTATCACATTTCAAACCCATCTAGATATATCACCCGACATTCCTCCAGGAAATTTAACATCATGGTAATCCATTATTTTTGTGCTCAATCTACATCACTCCAGTTTTTCGTCAGTCACTCGTCCTGCCTTTGGAGGAGCGCCTTACACAAAACTTCCTCTACGCGGTAAGTCTAGCTCAGCCAGCGCGTAATGACCTCCTCTGGGAGCAGGGCATCTGTCCGTAATGCCAGGCTGTTTGCTCTAATAGGAGTTTGTCATTCTGTGTGTTAACACTAACAGCTCTGACACCCTATAATGTGCAGTCCACCTCTTCTTTAAACCTTCTGATTGGTCTATAAGGGTTCAGATGAAGAGATGTCATTACATGCAATCTTGCTCCATCAGAGGCTGTCTTTCAAAGCATCGGATAAGAGGGCATTGCTTCTAAATTGGAAGGTGGATGGAAATTTACGGGAAAAAATAGAATAAACACTTGAAAACATGGTTGCATTTTTGTTATTCATGGCAAACATGAAAAGATGCAATATTCGTTTATCTGAACAGAATACATCACATCTATTAAAAGCTTTCGTGGAAGACTTCCAATTAATTTAGTCCACTGTCTTATATACATCAGTCATTGCAAAAACTAATGACTAAAACTTTGACATGGTCAAACACATCTCAGTTGATTAAAGACGAATCCAACGAGTAAAAAGCATCATTAGTCTCAAGGCGCTTTTGAAAGTTGCTGTCAAATATCCTTTAAAAGTTTCTGTTTTGAAATACTAAAATGAATAAAGATCCATTAGGATCAACTAATGAGTCTACGCTGACCCTTGATAGATAATCAAGAAAGCATCACATTTACTCTTTTCACTTTTTTTCTTTTTTACTCGATGTTAATAGTTCACTCTTTAATTATATCCTGTCGTAAGAGGTTTTCAGCTCGGACGACTTGTGCTTGACCTGATTGTGTGGGTAATTAGCGGTTTCTCTGAACACTGTTTATGGGGCTGTTGAACAGGGCTGTACTCCCAGTGCTGTATGCTGTAGCTCATCTCTTAAGTCCTCACAACAATAGTGAACAGCGTTATGAATATGCAAAGAAGCGGGTCCCCTCCAGGCCTAATAAACGGAAGCGGTGAGCTCCTATGATTAGATTTCCTCCTCCCTATTGTGGGGGAGTCAGTGAAGGCATGATCTGAAGCTTAAGAACAACAATTAATTTAATAGATGAAATAGTCGATTTGAACTGAAGGACAATATTTTCATCATTTTAATATTGAGATTAAGCTCAGACAGAATTATCTAGAGACACTCTAAATGGTGCTGTGCATATTTGCTGATGCATCATCATTTAAAGGCCATCTATTTAGTGTTTGTCCAATCTGCAATTTAAAGTCAACTCCAATTACTGATTCACAACCAAGTTTACGCAAGATAAAAGAGGAACAGGATATTCAGAGTGAGAGTTCATCAAATAATGCTCTTTGGCTATTGGTTAACCATTAATCCATGCGAGACTGGTGGAATTTTCATTTAAAGGTGCTGTATGTAGGATTTTGACTCTACAGCATAAAAATACCATAATATGTTTGCAGATATTTAAGAAACATGCTGAGTTAACGTAGGCTACTTGTTTATCTGAAAAACATTGCTGCAGTCAGTTATTCTCCTTTGAAAATGAGCACTCCGGCCCGGAATCCAGGACCTTGTTTGGCTTTGAAACACACCCACCATAAGTTTACCCAATCGGGTTTCAGAACCCCGGGTTACCCTTTCAGTCGAATCACTTCGACGTTACATATGGGAACTCGCCAGAGAGACCAATTTGCCTTTAGGCTTTTACTAAAGGCCAATGAATATTGGCGTGTACTGATTGCGCTCAGGTGCGGCTCGTCACTGCGTGAGTATAAGA
>JAUCMU010000151.1:15280213-15292538 GCA_032275025.1 Enteromius treurensis
ATAGATAGATAGATAGATAGATAGATAGATAGATAGATAGATAGATAGATAGATAGATAGATAGATAGATAGTTTTTAGGTTGTTTCTCCATTGACAGCTTTGAATAATTTGCATAATTTCTGTCAAACAATGCAGACATGATGAGCAAACAAACATAATCAACGAGTGCAGTTGATTCTTAGTGATCTCCCTCTCAGACTGCAGACCATAGCATTTATCAGTTCTGTTTTAAGACAAGCAATTTGCAGCTTGCGAAATAATGGCTTTAAGATTTATTCCAAGTATCGTTTGGCAAAGAAACCAGAGATGGAATATTCAGTCTAGAGATATTAGGATATTAGAGAAGGATATTGCTTTCTTTCACAAAAAAAAAAATATATATATGGCTGCAATAATGCTGAACACAAACAGCTAAAGTTTTTTAATAGGAGTCTAACACTCAAGTGAGTAAATATTAAGAACAGCGCTACAGATGCTGTGATCCTGTGTGATAGTATCAGGGAAATGTCATGTGCCTTATTAGTGTCTACCTGCAGACAGATGAGAACCGGCGGCTGACCTCTACGCTTTCCTGCAACTCAGATTTAGTCAGAAATCATTACAGAAAAAGGCATGATCAATCACAGAAATATACTTTCAGAAAACAGAAGTGGAAAAAGCAAGATACTTTTGTGCTGAATATGACGATGAGGAAAATATCCTCTTTTATCTTATTTTTAAAGGTTCTCTGGCTTTGGGAGTCATAATAATGATATAAGTAAACTATAAAAAATAAAAATAAAAAAAACGCCCAAAGGGAGACTTCTTGAGACATTTGGTTGAAATGGGAGGAGGTCTAGAAAAACAAAATTCTTCTGCCTCGGAACTGTAACCACAAACACAAATGTTCCCCAAGATTGTCTTAAAATAAAACTAATAAGTGCAGTTCTCAGATCTTGCTTTTGTTGTTATGGTTGCTTTAACAGAGGTCTCTTAGAAAAATCTCCTGTTGATTAGGGAAGTTTTATGATTCAATCAAGTACCTCTGCGAGGTTAATGAATACGGTCTATGAACGCAATAGAAATCTGAAAGAAGACATTTTAACAAATCAATGAAGAAAAAAAAAAAATTCTCACTTATTTGTTTAGGTATGTATGGGTTTGTACTCAATTTCACAGCTCAAATAACAGGAAGCAGAGACCTTGTCTAAAGCATAATAAAAGATCTTTCATCACACTGACAACAAATAAATAAATATCTATACAACTAATCAAGTTCTTCTTTACAATGTCAATTTTGCAACGACAGTTCATAACCTTTTATTACGAAGCAATTTCTTATTCTGGTCTTTGTGAATGTTTCAGTGTTACTGAAACAAACAAAAAAATACTTTGAAATAAATATGATTAGATAATAAAATAATAAGATTATCCGATTGTATGATTATTTGTTAATGGATAATGCTAATAACAAATTTTCTGTCACCGATGCCCCATTAATGTTTTTAGAGGATGTAGAAATAAATTCAACATGTGTAAAAGCACGGTAGGTTTCTTACTGCTAATGGTAAGAGGTTGATTTCAGTGCTAAATGCTTGTTCTCAAAACATAATGTTTCTCAATTACAGAAGAAAACTCCAAAATGTGTATAATCATGCATAACCTTGCCTAATTGTCGTCACCATTAAGGTACTTATGGGCCAGTGTTACTAAATGCCATGTACTTGTAACAAATGGCACGCATTAGAAACCACTGATCCTGATCAATACATTCACAAACGGCTTCATGCTGCAGCACAATCTGAGGAAACACCATGACTGCCATCCAGTGGTACACTCAGGTTTATCAGCACTTCTCACGTACTGCTGTCAGTAGAGCAGAATATTCAAGACGCAGCAATTAAAAATAAAAAACACTAAGCAGTACTAACCTCATTATTACTTTGTTATGAAATGTTTTTATACTCCCATTCTCTAATTTTTTTATATACATGTGCAAGGAAGACAGATGATACCTGCTGAAGAATTTGAGATCCAACACTAACAGAAACAAATCTAGACTTATTCATTTATTACTCACTTAATCACTTATTATTATTTTAGTTTTATTGTTTGTTTGTGTGTGCGCGCTCGAGTACACATACATATATACACACACACACAAATAAAATAATAATAATATTAAAATTATTCAATTAGAATTTATTACTAAAATATTACAATTGCTACTGTTCATTACAAACAACAAACAGTTATAAATGTTAATAATATAACAGTAACATTACTGATAACAGAAAATATATAATTTAAAATATTATGTATAAATCAAAAATAATATATTTTATTATATTATTGTTAAGAATTATACTAAAACAACAACCATAAAAATGTTAACCAAAACCAAACATTATTCTAGAAATGGATTTCCATGTTAGGTACCAATTGCTCAAATTCAATGAATCCTAGAAGTGAAAAACAAGTGATACAAAAGGAGAACAAAAAAATGTTTTATTTGGCAACATACTTTGAAGTTTTTCTTCAAAAAAGCCAGTGGAAAACTACAATACAAATTGCAGTCTAGGTTAGGTGACATTTGTATAAAAGAGCAGTTTTAAACTACTGGTGAAACCGCAGCTCCCAGCTCAGAGTGCTAAACAAATGTGTCTTATGTTCAGTCTGAAAATGCAGCGAAGCGGTTTTAGTCATGGTGCTTGTTGGCACATTTTCACACAGAATACATTCTTCTCATAAGACAGTGGTGGAAACGTAACAAGTCCTACAAAAATATTTCAATATAACACAAAAGCATAAAGGCAGATCAGTTCACAGAGGTTAGTAACTTGCAGTTAGGCATGAGGACTTCCTGAAAATATATTTATGAACCGCCAGGTGGCATAATTAGTCCATGCTTCGGGACTCAGTCCTCGATACCACGTGTGCTTTTCAATGGCGTCTAAAACCACAGTACTACCACAATACATCTTGATCTACAAAAACACTTCTTGCTCTCTATGCATTGATGCTGTCAACAGGTGTTGTAATAAAATGGTTAGATTTTGAGAAACCTAACAAAAACACTCAAAAAGGCGTGCAATAAAAAAAAAAGAAGAAATAACTTTGCCTACTTCAGCGGATTTCTACTTAAAACTGTCAGGGAAAGATAAATTACAGAGCAGTAAAATTAGTGTTGGGCGCATGTTGGCCAACTACATTTTAAGAAGTCCTAAAGTGCCACAGTCATCAACCAGTAGCCATATAGTGGTCATCTTCCGTTAAAAAGTATGCCTACCATTCGATCTTAGTCTAGTTATTTGAAATGAAGGAAGGGAATGAAAGACTGTGATGAAGGCTTACCTTGACAAGTACAAAACCTTACTAATCAACTTTTCTTTTTTTTTTTAATAAAGAAAAAGGTCTCTGATGGAGTTTCCCCTCAGAGTTGCAAGTAGATTTGGTGGGGAAACGTCCAAGTGTGGTTCAAAGTAAACAGCATCGCTCTTTGAAGCTCTTCTTATTCTTCTTATTTTTTCCCTTTCCGTTTTTGTCCTTATTTTCTGACATCTTTTTAGCACGGACTTCCCTCATTAGATCAAAAAATACCTTTGGAAACACAAAGGGTTCATTAATGCACGGTATGACAAGGTTGTTAAAATTAATAACAGTGCAAAAAAAAAAAAACAACTAAGCAGAATTAAAGAGAAGCAGACTTTTTTGTTGTTCCCTTCCCAGCTCAAATTTCCCTTAAAGGCAGGGTATACGATTTTTAAGATTCAGGGCCCTGTTGTAGCCAATCAACAGTAAGGGGCGTGTCTATTCATGACGTGGAGGAGACAGTGTTCAGTGAACAGCCGGGCAGAGTGACAGAAAGATATAAAAGCAAAAAAGTAAACGGTCTGCAGCATGATAAGACAAGAAGTATGATTTGTGTAAATATCCTATCAGCTTTCCAGCGCTGGAGAGAACTCAAAGAGAGTGAAGCGGCATAACCTGCTAACCAAAACCACAGGAGCCAAGCGTGGGAATAACTTGTGACGCATCTCATCCATTCTGTTAGCATCTTGACATTTATTTGATCCATCAAAGACTTAACATTAATAGAACTTCTTGAATTATTGCATTGAAGAACTTAATGTCTTGATTATATGGATGAAACAAACAAATGTGTGCTCCCACACTCACCCCCTTCCTTCCTTCAACACTCCCATCACAGGTGCTTTAATTATCCCAATCAATGACACTCCCCAAAACTTTCCCATAATCACATGACATCGCACGCAAACGTTTTCATGGCTCCTATAGAGTGGAAGGCCTGCGATCGGGCTGCAAGGTTGTTTTGCTTCTTCTTGACAGGTGAGTTATAATGGACGTGATAAAGTGACCGTTATCATAAATACGATGAACAGTTTTTGGTCAGAGATTTGTCTCACTGCCCACGTCCCATGTAAGTTAGCATCACTGATTATAATGACTTCTATAGTATTTTGTCGCACCACTTGTTGCTAAAGCTATGTATGTGTGGGGCTGAGCTTTCAAAGGGGCAAGACCGCATTTGTTTTGGTGATTTGAAATATAAACATTGGCTTCCTGAAATTGTATACCCTGCCTAACAGAAATACATTTACTAGCAGCACAAAACATGCTTTTGCAAAACACAAATTTGCAGTTGAACAAAATTGGAAAGAGCAACTATATTGGGATATAAAAAAAGGCACATTTTTCTATTGTTTACTGAACAGCCTCTGTATTCCTGTAATTTTGTGGCACTAGAATAACTATTCATAAAATACTTCCATCAGAAACCGCATATTACAAACCTGGATTTCACTACATTTAACAAAACTGTGGGCACTATTATCATGCTGTCGTCAAGGCATCCATCATTTCAAAAGCAAGTGTATGGTTATGCACAGCAATGGAACAATTCGTGGTATTATGTGGAAAAACTAAACTACTGTAAGTAATTTAAAAAAAAAAATGTAACCTGAGACAAATAGTCAAATATTACCTTGTCCACATTGGCCCGTGTCTTGGCAGAAGTCTCTACATACTGTACACCCCATTCTTCTGCTTTTCCTCTGGCCTCGTCCACTGAAACCTGCCTCCGATCCTCAAGGTCTGATTTATTTCCAACCAAAAGCAGTGGAATCTTATCCTCCTCGGCTTTAACCCGCAGGATCTGCTCCCTGTAATACACGGATACGTTTTACATTGAGTGATCCAATTTTCCGTCTATACTAGGTCACGACGGGAGATCCAATTTTCCAATTGTACTAGCTTATGCTTCAAGTAGCTCGACTGGTGCAATACCACTGACCTGAATTCTACCGTGGCCGTGAAAGACTCATGCTCTGTTATGGAAAACACCAACAGGAAACCCTCTCCGCTACGGAAATAGTTGTCTCGGATAGCCGCGTAGTCTTCCTGCCCAGCTGTGTCCAAAATGTCAATCTGCACCTCCTCTCCATCCAACACCACTTTTTTCCTGTAGCTGTCGGCCTTTGTGGGCTCATAATCTTCAACAAACTTAGGGACAGAAAGAGCAATAAATCACTACTGGTAAATAATCCCACAAAAAAAGTAAAGAATCTTAAAGACGTTTTTTGCCCTTAATGGAATAATTGAAGCCTTGACATTTATAAAAACACATTTGTATTTGCCAGATTTTGATCTACTGACTTACCTCATCGTACATAAACTGAAGGGTAAGAGCAGATTTTCCTACGCCTCCACTACCCACCATAATGACCTTGTGTAGGGTGAGGGAGCTCTGACCCTTACTCTTATTCGCTGCCATGTCTAATTGCCTTCCTCAGGTACACCACAAGACGCCCACAGACAATCTGGCACCACCTGCGGAGAAACAAAACCATTATGAAAAGGCTTAACCTTCAACACAAGCACAGGTGTGCACAGCTTTCATTTGGCTTCATGGTTTGTAAATCAAAAATTTTACTGTTTAGACCTTTTAATAAAGACATTCAATTAATCCATATGGAATGTTTCTTAATACCTTTACCCTAAATGAACATAAACAGATGCACAAAGAGAACACAAAGAACCTTTTAGATAGAAATGGTTTATTGCTCTGCACAAAGAGGAAACTAATTGTGTTGGAGCCTTCTTGCGACACATTAACACAAAAATAAATAAAAACACTTTACTAGGGTGATCAGTAGTCACCATTTGAAGTGGATCATAAAAATTCATTAAAGTTGTTCTAAGACAAGAATGGATATTGTTTAATCAAAATGCTCTTTATAACTCGCAATTGTGACTTTAAATCATGGAATTTTGACTTTTCCCGTAATTGTGATGTTATATCTCAATTCTGAGAAACCAAAAGGCAGAATTACGGGTTTGCATCACGCAACTGAGAAAAAAAATGAAAAGTATGAAATGTGAAATAAAATGTCGCTATAACCTTTGTTTTTTATTCTGTGGTGGAAATGGCCTTCCATATAAAGCTGAGCGTACAAAAAAAAAAAAAAAAAAAAAAAAAGGAAAGCAATCAAAATCACTACCGTACCACAATGTGGTTTCACCCAATGTGGGTTCACCTTGTAAACAGTTCTTTAAAATACCTTTTTATAATGATACAAATTGTGTACTAATAAAGCTTGCATATTATGCCGAGATCTTCTTTGGAGAACCACAGCAGATTAATGAGGATAATACTTCATTTGGCTTAATTAAGTCTGAAATCAAAACAGCTGGGCTAATTCTGCATCTTGCTATGATTCATAGGACCAGAATAAGGAGAAGACCCCTGAAAGATTTTTTTTAACTAGCCTTCCTAAGCAGAGGAAAGGAGAAATGTGACCCACTGCTTCCAGCTATTGTTTTTGGTGGTCCCTCAAAAAACTGCCTAAATAGGAAACTGGGACACTGTGCAGGAAGCTGCAAGAATCTGCTAACGAAGGCTTATTTAAAGATGACTATTTAAGACGCTTGGTGTCTCTTAACTATACAGTCATGTTGGGGGTAAACCGTATATTTAAATAAATAACGGGTATTATTATGAATATTATGAATATTAATAATAAAAGAGACTAATTGGTTATTTTTTAAAAGAGTTCACTCAAACTTCTTACAGTTGTTGAACTTGATACCAAAAATGTCTAACATTTATTATAACTGTGAATATATTTTAAAAATATTATTTATTGAGCTCAAAGCAAAGGTGAACCTACTTTAGTTTTTAAGTGTCACCTCATCATTTTTTGTGGAGACCATTTTTCCAGGGAGTTTAACGGATCAACATTTACTTGATAGATACATCTTCTAATATAAATAATTGATATAACAACAAAAAAACTGGTTGTAGATGGTGGCACTGTCTAAATAAAATGTGTGAAAATAGCCCAAATAGATTAAACTGGTAAAATCCAAAAAGACAAGGCAGTGGAATACATGCAGATTGTCATCGCCGTTGCAGAAAATGCCAGTTAAACAGGGTTAAACTGAGGCTCGGCATACTAAAACAATGGCAGATATGACCTACATATGCACACTTCTTAAGTACAGCCGGATGGCGACCAGCTTCTGAAATATTAATGATGGCCCTCCTCCTCCTCTCCCGCCTGGTGGAATTCATTAGGATTCACTCGGTACTGTCCACGTTCTGCTACACTCGTTCATCACCAGACCCCTGTGAGCAGGGCCTGTGGAGCTGCCGTGCAACTAAAAGCGGCGAGCGCTCTTCAGCAGTGTCACCGGTCAGAAGATCAGTGATGAATCCATTCCCATGCAGCACAGATTCTCTCATTTTTAGCCGTTTAAACAGATGCCGGTTTAGAAGAGGGTCACTGCTTTCATGCAGAAGAGAGGGTGATGGCCTCTGCTTGAGTGGAGTGGCAAGCTGACCTATTCAGCCTCACCCTCTCTGATTGCAGGCCTGCTGGGGACAATCATGGCACACGTCAGGAGCTCAGGCATGGCTAAAGAGGAGGCCAGAGCAAAGCAGACTAGGTGACAGCGCCAGCATTAGCTCATACGGCACACTTCATCCACTGACAAAGCTTTCATAGGATAACCATAACAAGGCAGAATGTCCAAACTAAATTATCACCATCAGCAGGCTTTAACTATTAAAAAAACATCTGGTATGGGTTGCACAAAAATAAAAACATATGTGTGTGATACATACCGCAATATTAGAGCATAATATGGTCAGTTTTTCACAGGCAAGTAAATTCACAGTAGTTGATAGTGAAGAAATACAGTAGTAACAATATATTTCCTCATAATCCTTACAGTAAAATAATCGGTTATAGTGTACACATACAGAGGTATTTTATCTCACATTTATTCCCTTCTGTGTAGTTCCTTTTTTTGTGTGTGAGTGGGGGGGGGGGGTCTTTTCTAAAAAGGAAGCAATTGTTCCACTTAAATTGTGTTTTCCACTTTTACAGTGGTTCCGCAACTCTGCTGTTAGTGATAGCAACAATATCTTTGGTTAATTTCCCAGGTAACACACTAACAGATAAATACACAGCTTTGTTGCATTAAATATTAAACCCATATGGGCTTAACTTAGACTGAACTTGTTGCAGTTTGCAGCCATTACTTGAGTCTTCACTGTCACATGATCTTTCAGAAATATGTAGATTTGGTGTTCAATATAACCTAAAAAAACATATTTGGCACCAACGTTTTTTTTTTCTCTTTTATGAGCCAATGGCTCATTAATTCATTTTTTTGTCTGGAGCCCCGATTAAAACAAGGTTTAACATGTTTTTATTTTTTACAATGTTTTAATATTTATATTCTAATAAAGTGATCGTGCTTAAATGAACAAACCCATCTCAATGTAACGTGTAGGTTTTGCTGTACTAAGAGAAAACTTTCTTGCTGAAGAAATATAGGAGAATAAGCTATAAATGAGTTTAGGATGAAGCTGTAAATCGTAAATCCCACAAATACACACACACACACACACACAAGCCCATATCGTTTGACATGTTGTGCGAGAGGAAAAATCTGATCCTTTTTTTCTTTTTCGCTATGCTAGGCTTGTTTGGAACTTCCTGCCAGATTGATGGGAAAAACAGCCGGAAAAACTAGGACAAACACCCCCTCTCTCCACTTCCAAATCGTACTCTTATTTCCCTGCATACTTTCCCTGGTGCGCTCACACCCTTGAGACCAGTGCCAGCTGGGAACAGACAGCAGAGATAAGCTCTCATCTGCAACAGAGACCTAAGCCTAGAGTGCTGCAAAAGGAATGTACAGCGAAGCAACAAATACAGTATAAATAAATAACATGAGCCAGTACAAGCCGGTTAGAAGCACAGAATCCGCAGGAATGCACTGGAGAAGAACGGGTAAACAAACAATGCGTTTAATGTACTCAGAAGTGTGCAATTATGATAGTAGGCCAACTCAAAGAAAATGTGATTCTTCCTCTGATCCTAAAATATATTGATGGTTAAAATGAAATAAATAAATCAGGAAATGCATTTTTATTTAATATCCGTTTTCGGATAGTTAGTTTTAGGATAGAATTGCATGTAGAAGGTACATTATTTGTGTGTGATACAATGTGATAGAGCATTAACCTTTAGCACCACTTAAAGGTCCTGCTGCAACATGTACAAAAACCAAGATAAAAAGCTGGCAGATACAAAATGCCAGATTTGATCAGTTATGACTAAAACTACAAAAGCGTGCTTGGTGTAAGAAAGCAAAGGATCTGTCGTATGAGGAGCTTGTTTCTTTCTTACACTCAAGGTGAGCATCTCTGCTGAATACTAACCATCTAGAGCTGGGACACAGAGGCTTCATTCAGATATATAAAAGGCAGTGGTGATGAACTGGGACCCTCTACAACCATGCTGTTATCCAAACCGGGCATGAAGAGACGTAAAGCTCTTCCAGTGCACAATCTCTACACACCGCTACCGAAAAGTACTTTGAATAAACAAGTGAGTGTAACCATAACGTTCTCCAACTGAAAAACACATTCTATATCTTGCCCTCTTTCCTCCCCATATCAAATCATTTCCAACACGCTGTTACTCCCTGCTCTGTGGGAAAGGTGGAATTGATTTCAACAGCACTGCAAAAACATTCTCCAGAGCAAGTGAAATAAACTGTCTCAAGTATCTCCTCGTTTCATTTACAAGGAGGGAAAATTATCTCTTTTAGGCAGACATGAAGAATTTTCCATTCAAATAAATGACAGATAAAACCTTACGCAAGCAATCTGCAAACAGGAATTTTAGACAATGGTGACAAGCTTTTTTTCTAATTATGCACAATATGCATTACCGGTCAACCACTTATAACCAATGATGTATGAAGTCTAGCTGATGTACGAAATACCCCATCAAACATCCCATAAAATATGGACTTAACCTCACTGTTTATCTCAAACCCTTTTAAATCACATACCCAGAGACTCAGCCTCCACTGGGCTCTCAAGGGGTATGCAGGGCAAGGGAAACATCCCATTTGGGAGTGTTTAGGAGCACAAAGTCAAAACCAAGAAACAAATTACTGAACTAACTTCTGGCTCCACATTCCCTACGGACTAGTCCATGTAAACCAAACTACATAAAAATAATGAATTTAAAAACTTGAAACGTTTAAAATATCAGAGCATTATGCCAGAATAAAAAGAATGTCATTAAGAATATAGAGTGTTGTTAGAAATTAAAGGTCTCCAAAAATGCACATTTTGCTGATCTGAATTTGCTATCGTGTTGGGGCATGCAGCAAATCAGCACTTCTCGTCTATAAGGAAGTGGACAGAACATACAACTGTCAGACTAATGACACTTGTATGAGATGGCCTGCAATAAAAAGCAGAACTTGGCCTTTATTCAAGGGTTGGGTTTTTTCAGTCAGATCACAAGGCCTGAGCAATCGAAGGGAAACTGTTGACATTCATAAACTTGGCTAGGTTGATGCGTGTTCATTCAAAAAGTACCCAATAACTAGCACAGATGGGACTTTCAGGGGAAAAGCACAGCTCTAAAACATTAAAGTGTGAGCTTTACACCTGAATCAGAAACGAATAGTGCTACTGACAAACATACACTGAAATATTACAATACACTATTCAAAAGTCAGTTTCTATTTTAAATAAATGCTTTTTTTTAAACCCTGCCAAAAAAAAAAAAAAAAAACATCCCTGTTTCAAAAAAATAAAGTAAATAAATAAAATATATATTAGGGTAGGGCATAGATAATTTTTTTTAAATCTAGATTAATTTAGAAATTAATCTAGTTTAATCTAGATTAAAATGGCTTAAAAACAGGACTAGGCCTTAGTTAAATTAAGATATTAATGCATCTTTTACAAAATTTTAAGATTTGTCAAGCAAGATATTTTCAGTTGAAGCAGTTCAAACATGCATTTTAGTCTGTGACTAGCTTAAGCCTTGTCTGTGAAACCAGGAGAATATCACATTCTCATTCAGTGTTACTGCACATGGCTACATTTTAAATCAAATTTATTTTGTGCAAAATTAAAAAAATGTATCATTGTATAAACAGGCTACTCTTTTAAAATGTCTCGGTTACGTATTGTAACCCTCGTTCCCTCAAGAAGGGAACGGAGACGTCCCGTCAGTGACTGACGAATAGGAATCTCGCTTTGAGATGTCCAATCTACTCTGCGTGTATATAAACATGCCAATGAAATTGGGTAACACTTTAGAATACTGTATCTTACTTACTGCATAACTAATAAGAAGTTACTGTGGAACTAATAGGCTGTTCTTTATTAACCCTCAAGTCACTACTTTTAGCTAGTAAGGAATATGTGTTAACTACCCAGTATGTAATAGCATTTTTAAATTGTGTTAAGTAATAATTAGTTAATTAGTAATTATTTAATTCAGCCAGGCCTCCTGAGGAACTACAATTAAGTAACTAATAATGAACAGCGAGGCACCATGTCAGGTCGTGGCCCTTTCTTCTTCTTTGCTACTAATGTTATTAGCGAAACGTATTACTGTTAGATCTGCAATGTAAAAATGTATCAAATGTACTTAACTGCTGTAGATAGTGAGAGGAAAGTTGTGTCTAAAGTCTTTTTTAGTTTTATTTATTTATTTTTGGGGGTTAGACGAATGGTGAATACCTCGTGTTTTTCTGTATGTGCTTGACCATTTCCGAGGGTGTTGCTCGAGCATCCACTGTCATTAGGTGTTGTCTGCAACAAGAAGCTTGGGATGGGACCCCATACAACTCTAAGTGCTCGGCCAACATACCTTAGATATGATTATGATTTTATATACATTATGTGTGTTTGTTTTCCTTTGGACATTTCACATCACTACTATAAAGTCATGCTAAATGAATGACAATGACTGAGGAGAATTGAGAATACAGGGAACC
>JAUCMU010000151.1:15292638-15312535 GCA_032275025.1 Enteromius treurensis
TGCAAATGTAGGGCCCCATTCCTATATTTGCCGGGGCCCCAAATTCACTTTGGCAGAATTCAAATGAGACATTTTTTAAAAACAATATCTATCCCCATCCCTAATATATTATATATTATATATATATTATATATATGCAGCCTTATATCTTTTATACCAGCAACAACAAAAAATCTTGCCAACGATAAACTCTTGAACGGTGTAGCATATTGCAAGGTATTTGGCAAGACACAGTCTTATAGATATGCATGCCGTGTTTTTTTTTTTTTTATACAATGATAAAACGATGTATAGCTCATACAATAGAAAAGGCAGAAAATTAATTTCTTGAAACACCAACAGGGTCAGAAGAGTTACATCTGGAGCATTTTGTTGCTAAGATATTGGGAATGTTTTTGCTCAATCTTCAAGAATTAGGTCTAATCCTATTAAGCTTAAAACTTAATCCTATAATAAACTCAGTGGAGACAAGACTTCGCTGTTATAGCTGAAGAACACTTAAAAAAAAAAAAAGCATCTGACCATGATTACGGACAAAACAATGAATATTCAGCATTTATTTCATTTAAGGGGACCTAATGGTAAATGTATTGATAAAAGATATCTAGATATAAAAGTTAAGTCATTAGTACGGTCAAATGTAAACACCAGAACTTAAGTATGAAATGTCACCCAACACACAGTCAAATAGATGGTAATGATAAGATACGACTGCAGGGAATAAAGACTCAAAATATTTGCGTAACGCTTATGAAACCTTCTCAAGGACCCGCTAGAATAAGCACACCTGATGGTAGAATCCACTGATCAAATAAACATTGAAAAGCCTCTAAAAAGATAAATACAGAGCTAGCTAACTGAAACCAACATCAGCTCAGATGTCATAGTTGTCTGAAAACGGAGTGCAGTAAACAAATTACATGGTACAAGCTTCGGACAAGTCATTAGTCTGTTGAACCCAGAGGCCTGCTTGTTTCCACGATAAACTAGGCAATTCAAATGCAAGTCACCTGAAAGACAAACAAAACTGTTGCACTGGGACATTGTTATTTTAATGTACATGATCAAATAAATAAAGTAATTTATATAATATGTACAACTGTAGCTTTCCAGCTAAAAATGAAAGTACTATTATGGATTTAAAACATAAAAATATGAACAGATACGGTGAGGCGTTCATCATATATGCATATTTCTACATTATTTTAAAAAATTAGATAGCTACGCCTTGACTTAACTCAACTCCCATTCTGAAGGTGATAAGGGCACAGCCACTACTGGCAGTGCGGTTACGCCCAAACACCCTAGGGACAATAAGGGAGGGAAAAAAGACCACTAGAATATAAAAACAAACCAAACCAAAAGTACTGACATAACAGATTCTGCTCAAGATAGCCTACATGCAGGCCTACTTTCAAGGTTAATTTGCATGCTAGATAGAAAAGTACATCTTTACAAATTTGGTTAAAAAAAAAAAAAACTATACGGATTACTAACCTAAATTTAAACTAAAATGGGTTGTAAAAGTAAATCGATTTGAAAGGTGGATCGTATTGTTTAAATTGATTGGGTTGAGATGCTTGGTTAAAAAGGAGAAGTGTACATAGTGCCTTAATGTGCTCCATTTTTACCCATGTGTCATTAATGATTACATGTTATTAAGTAAATATAGGAAGTAAGGTTACTGAAGGATGAGTATAAAAGTAAAACGAACAACTCTTCCCACACAAATGGAAGAAAATTAACACAACAGTAATATAATAAACTTTGGTCATCAATCTAATTCTCACATCCAACTGGAAGTAAATTGGACCCACAAATCACTATGCAATCATGCTGCATATAGTTGCTTCTAATTTTATAGGAAATACAAGTTTACCAATAATTACAAACTAATATTGGGTACCAAACATCAAGCCCCTACAGATGACAATCAAGGTTTATTGCGTATATTTTTGTTATATATATATATATATATATATATATATATACACATATACATACATATACATATACATATACATACACACATACATTAGGCTTCCTCAAGTTTCATTTTCATTATGTGTGTATACAAGTGTTTAAATGGCACTTAGGCATACCCCCGTTCTTGTAACGGATTCTCTACAGAAACAGGACAGAAAATAAGGTCATAGACTAACATTTAATTGACCCAGAGAGGTTAATGAGCAATAATTACTGAAATATGAACACCTAAATGTCACCTTGTTTTATGAAAAACCGAAACAATTCAAGGGAAACATACTGCAAGTAAGTCTGTTCATTAAAAGTGCCTAATATCTGATTCATACGCATAAGCAGCACATCCACGTTGGGGCTGTGAAAATAAACGTCCACATCAAGCAAACACGCGCAACATCCGCAGAAACGCCCGTCTCTCGTGAGCAGCCGTCCGCTGGGTCACACTGACCCTCGCAGTCTAATAATTATAACGGTTGTAAGTCTCATTCACCTCACATTTGATAATGTGATGGTAACTGCATGTCGAGCAGTGACAAAAGCTTAAGACGGAAGGGATCGGGGTTTTTAATGAATAAACAAAGCAATGAATAATCATGGACATATCTAAAGACTCGTTACCTCTCGGTGACTTTGTCCTCCTCTGTCTCTTATGCTATCTTGGGGAACGCATTAATCGCCTGTTCCGACTCACACACCCTGTAGCTTCTCTCAAACTGTCGTTGCTGCCATATACCCCACCCTCAGGACATGCAAATGAACGGGATATGACGTCGCCAGCCGTGAACTCCGCCCTCTGGGAGAGCGATGAACGGATATGATGTCATGAACAGATCATACGGTATGCTGCTGGAGATACCGACCATAGATATTTTAGGATGTAATGTCTATCTATTATGACTCTAAAGGCAATAAAAAAAGGAAATTCATAAGAGCAAATACTAATCATACATGTTTGCAATCTTCATGCATTATTTTTTTCTAAATATTTTTTAAATAAATACTTAAATAAATCAGAATGAGTATATGAGTGAGTAAATGAAAACCAAAACTGATAACAGTATCATAAAGACAACTGAACTGAAAATATCAAATGTATACTTTAGCTTAAAGATTTAAGTCTCCATTAAAAGTAAAGTACTTGTTGGGGTTGTCTTGTAATGATGAGAAGAAGCCTTTTGAGGAAACTGTAAGGGAGGGACAAACTGTAACAAAGGGAGTGGGTTACAGACAACTTCCTAAAGTCTTAATAATTTCTTTTTACGTTATGAAATTGTTGACTGCATGGCCTTAGGTCTCTCACGGCCTCTAACATGTTGACACATGTAAGGGGTAAAAACACAGTTTTCCGGCGTGTTGTGAGAGCAATGAGGATTGCACATGGAGACTAACTGCTTGGATTCTGTTAGTCAGTAAGTCGAGGATACATTTACAGAGTGTGGTACTAAGTCTTAGTGGATCATTTTCAAAGAGTGTTTAAAGTATGATGCGTTAAATGAAGAAATGAAGGCAGTGAACAGCATTATGGCAAGTGTCTTTATTATGGAAGAGTTAGAGGGCCAGGGTCCTGTTAAATAAAACAAGTTTACCAAGACTTATTGCCAGTTACTTTGGCTTAAAATAAGTCAGACTATCTGCCATAAGCCTGGCTTATCTGGTAAACTTGTTTTATGAAACAGGCCCCAGGTGGACGACCCTCTGTATCATCCACATTAGAGTGACTCTATATAAGAGAGTCAGGCATACAAATACATATTGAGTATTTGTGTGGCTAAGATGCCATCTTCTTGCTCAAACAGCATGTGAAAGACTAACATAGTCCCACATGGCAGGTTTCAACATGTTTGTATTCTCTTTTCAGCAAGTTTTCTCGTCTCTGGAGTAAGCGCTATGCAGCAAAGCAGAAACTCAGTAGGAAGACTATGTATTCTGTTTTGGTGTGGACATAACCTAATCGTTTCCTCTTGTGGGGCCCAAAGACATGCGATAGAAGTTTACTACTTTCTTCACAATGGTGGTTAAAGTGACTATTTTGGAAAATCCTTCTGGCTGAAAAAAAAAAACATAATGAAGTTCACTGAGTGCAATATTATTATTATAGACATATTATTAGTCAACACTTAAACATCAGTGAACTCTCATTAGGAATGCATCCTTTTTAAAAGCCATGCTAGATTCAGAGTCTTTTGAAGTAGCTTAAATAAAAAGTGATAACTTTTTTCTCATTTTACGCAGCTTTGGATATGAATATATGAAAAATATAAATATACAAAATTTGAATATAAAAATTGGCCTGTAATATCAACAGAGCTGGTAATTAAGTAATCAGGCTCCAAAAATAAAGTACTTGTAATTATATTAAATCACAATTTAAAATACTTTAAATCAGACTATAGTTAGTGTACTTTACTTGAATACATAAATAGGCTACAGTTTACTTTAAATGAAACACATTTTCTTTGCATTTTAATATAAGTATGTATGATACAATATAATCCTCTGCAATAATCAATCAAATACAATAATATCCTATGCTAATGTGATAATTGAGATTAGTACTCTTATATTCCCTAACTGCCTACGTAATCACATTACGAACTTTGTATCATGTAATTTAGAAACAGCAACGGACTGCATTCTGTAATAGTCTACCAACTCTGAATATAAACATGCATAGTGTTCCGTGCTGGTGAGTTTTGTTTTAAAAGTGGGAGTGCGTTGTCTTGAGTAACAGTCAGAGACCCTCTTGAGAGAGAAGCAAAGCCCCTCCCTCGCGTGTAACTGGCATTGGCAGCTACTTCTCATCATCGCTTATCTTTTCAATGAAGATCGAGGGAGGACAGACGTTCAACGACGATTTTAAGTGGTAAGGAGTTTTAACACTACGTTTACATACAACGCAAGCTCAACAATTACATTAGTAACAGTCAGCAAAAACAACACAAACGCCTGCGCTTCTGTTTTGAGGTCCTCTACCCACCAAGTAGTTCTTCCTCGCGGTCATGTGACACTTTCGGGACTTTCTTCAACATGAAGAGTCACATATAAACTTCTTGTAAGCAAGTAAATAGCCTACTCAGCGACCGCCGTAAAGCGATTAGGTAACAGTGTTTCTAATTTACATTATTATGTCCATTACAAATGCAAGATACAGTGTAACGGGCTACGACAAGATCATCTCTGGGCGTTTACGTTACCGTTCATGCTGTGGTGGTAACGTACTCTTGCATTAGCCTACTTGGTGTTAAATAAAAACTATTTGTTAAATGTTGACTAAATACGATGAAAATGTCACCTAACAGTTAACATTAGTTAAAAAATACTATTGTAATAATATTGTACTATAAATATTATCTTAATTATGGTACAGTTCTTAAAACATTGTTAGTAACATGATGTATTACAGATATAGCCTACCACAAATGTTTGGGTGTCTGTAAACAACAGGGAATAATACTTGTCTCCAAGTCAGTTGATAAACATGATTTGTTCATGCTCTCTTTCTCTCTCTCTCTCTCTCTCTCTCTCTCTCTCTCTGTGTGTGTGTGTGTGTGTGTGTGTGGTTTATGAGGACACAAATTTGTATAATGACATAGGTATTACAATATGAAGGTGATTTATGAGGACATTGTCAGTGTCCCCGTAATTCAAAAAGCTTTAAAAAAACCTACTAAATGGTGTTATTTTGAAAATTAAAAAATGCACATAGTTTTTTGTAAGGGGTAGGTTTTAAACATAAATTACACTTAATAAAAACAGAGAAATAGGCCATTAATATTTGTAAAAGCAGTAAATTGGACAATTTTATTTAAATAAAGGACTGCAGAAATTCGCACACAACTTAATTCAACAAATGTATAATATCATCCACGATTTTAAATATACTGTATGTCGAGTGTATACATTTATGACAAACCGTCACATCTGTCGCCTCGGTCTTAAATGGAGAGTATTGCTAAAGGGTCCTCCACGGGTGCTCAAGAGTGTTAAGATGGGTTAAAATAGCCTAATTGTTCACTGAAAGATTTTCACCATGGTATAATGCATGTTGAATTATTATTATTATTATTATTAAATTATCATTATATAGGAAAAACAAAAAATGCTGTGTGAATTTTCCAGGGTGGACAACAAAACCTGTCACATCTGCAGGCGGCATCTTACTCTGTGAGATAAGCACTCACTCGTTTTATAGCTTTTGCCAGCTCTGAAGCACGTCTAAATCTAGGTTTTTATGTACTAACTTGTGTATTTAACTGTATAAAAGCTATTTATTTATGTGAAATCTGCACTTGCTTTCTAGTCAAATATTTGCTCAGCTCTTATCTAATGTGTTACTTAACTCCATAATAAAAATCCTTTAACTGCAATATTCCTGTTCAGGTTCTGTACTTTTCTAGGAAGTATTGTTAACAGGACTTCATTAGTAGTCCCTGTGCACTCCATGTTTACTTTTCTTCACAGAGATTAACCCATGAGACTTTCAGAGACCGAGCATGAACAAAGGGAACGGTGCTTGTTTGTGGACCTCAGTGCCTCAGCACTGTCCTGCACCATGTGATCGTTACAAGCATGCGTCTTGTGCCCACAGAGGCCATGTTTACATACTAGGTGGCAGAGAAAAACGCTTACTGAGAGATTTCTGGAAATATAATGTGGGTAAGTCATTGCTATACCTGCGGGTTGCCTGCTTCTTTGTGCACGGTTGTTATCGCGTAGTGTATGGTTCCTGCAGCACTAATTATCATTTATGGAAATGTGTATATTTTTAGTCTGTGACAAGTGGGACGAGCTTCCCTGTGATAGTGAGGAAGCACCTGAAGAACTGGAGGAGCACACAATGGTAGCACATCAGGTAATTGCAATAAAGTTGCAATAAAATTTACAAAAAAGGATATGACGGTCAATTTATCAAGTGAAGCTATGCTTTGCAAACCATGCATTGCATTCCATTTTTTTTTTAGGGATTTCTGTATGTCTTCGGAGGAATGCAAGATTCATCATATACTACCTCAAAAATGCCTCTTTGGGTATTTGATACAGGTATTTATTATTCATTGCATGTTCACTGGGTCTCCAAATTGTCAGAGTTCACTAGAAATAATATAAATAATTTTTATTGGAATTCAAGTTTAAAGAATGTTTGTTTTATTTTTCTTGTCGTGCTTTAATGTGTTTTGACCATGCAGTAATATGCCACTTTATCGTTTATGTCTTTATTTTTATATTCTTTGCAGTGAAAGAATGCTGGATTAACTGGAAAACAAGGAGTGAAACTTTACAGGTAATCATCTTTTATAAGAACTACAGGTGATCCTTTTATTATAGTGAATTATATTTATTATATATTTTTGTAGGGAGTGACACCAGCAAACAGAAAAGGGCACAGTGCTGTCATTTTTGGGTCATCTATGTATGTCTACGGTGGATACATTGATATAAGAGGATCAACAAAAGAATTCTGGAAATTTGATTTTGGTAAATATTTATCACATAGCATTGGATTTTTGGATTTTATACAGCATCTTGTAAGACTGATTGTTTACATGTATTTGAAAAAAGCATGACTGGTATCCACCTCAGGTTTCATTTGTATATTTCTAAATGACCTTACCTAATAATGACGTTGTCTACATGTTAGATTCCATGGTGTGGTCACTACAAAGCAGTGTACAAGGTGGGCCTGGTCCCAGACACGGTCACTCAGCTATGACATACCAGGACTCTATGTACCTTTACGGTGGCCTGCAGGGCCTGAGGGAACAGAAGGACCTGTGGAGCTGGAGTTCTGCCAGCCAAACTTGGAGCTGCATCAATTTCCAGTGAGTTTCTTAATTAACATCTATCCATCCATCCATCCCATAAAACCTGACTTGGCCCAACTTAGTGAGGAGCCAGCCACATGTTCCCAAGCATAATAGAATATTCCCACAGCTGTTTCCTGTGCCAGTCTATTATTGTATTATATTTGATTCATCCCTAAATGGGGCATAAAAACAGAACAAACTGGTCTGTCACTTTAACAGCACTATGCAGTGTTTTCTGGTTTAACAGAATTAGTTCTGTTAATTAGAATGTAGCTTGCTCCCCGACTGACCCTCTGCAGTGAATGGTTGCCATCAGAATGAGAGCGCAAACAGCTGATAAAAAGATCACAGTAATCCAGAAAGTTATCCACACCGCTCCAGTTTTTCCTTTAATGTCTTAGCTTCTTAGCTTCTGGGCAAAATACAGTTCCTTTAATTTTGCTAAATTACGTTTTTCTCTCTCTATTCCGGCGCAAACTTTAACACTAACACTTCTATGATCTTTTTCTCTGCAGTTCAGGTCCTTCCAGGCTGGTTGGTCACTCTGCTGTATTGTTTAAAGACAGCATGCTCATCTTTGGTGGTGGGGAAACCCAAAGCTCTCCTCAGAGCAGCTTGTGGAGGTTCAACCTGACAACAAAAACCTGGAAGAAGCTAGCGTTGTTGCCTGGATCCCCCTCTCTTTGCCGGATCCATCACTGCAGCATTGGGATAGGCCAGAGTTTCCAGCCAACACCCAACAGCATTTATTTAAGGAAAATACCCAACTCTCACAACATCAATAACAAGCTAAGACCATTTAAGAACAAGTGCCAACCATCCCGCCCTATTTTGCAAGAGCCCTGTATTGAGCTCAAGACTTTCCACATAGACAATAAGAAGCATTTACCAGATTTAAGTATTGCAGTGAAAGACACTAAGCTGAAAGGAAGCTGTCTCACCTTTGAAAACCAGGAGGCTATTAGCGAGAAGCGGAATAGTGGTGACCTGGCAGAGGAAACTGAGGATTCTATGTTTCTCCATATGCCTGACTTGCTGTTAGTCCTGGGTGGTAAACCTCTACAAGGACAGCATGTGATTTCAGTGTGGCATATGACAATGGCATAAATCTGTTGTTTTTAGTGCATTTACTTTCTCTGTGAGAAATTAATGGGCCTTAGCAACAACACCTTTATTCTTTGGGAGAACAATTGAATTCAGTCACGCACAAACTTTTTGCAGAGTCTGTAATTATTATCCACGAAAAGCACCAAATAGGGTTTTTACCTTCCTAGGAATGTCATATGTGACGATGTATCGATATTTTATATTAAAGAATCTCCACTAAATGTGAAAAAATGGTCAAAGCTGCTCAAGTGAATTTTATTATATGCTAGGAATCAATCCAAACATTGTCACATTTTGTAATTTGCTTTGTGTGTGTTTTGTCAGATGTATATTGCTTTCAGAGCACATTCATTTTCCTGTCTTCACATTGTTTGAGGATAACTGCACTCAAGTGGTTTAATATGTAATGCATTACATAAGTAATGTGTAATCCATTTGCAACAATCAAAAATAGTCTGCATGTATTTTTGGATTGCTAAAAAGGGGTTCAAAACAGAAATTGCCAGAAAATAAATTAATATTTACATCACATTTACATTGTTACCAAGCAGACACTTTTCCAAAGTTTAATGAGGTAAATGTAGCAGGGGTTTTATATATATATATATATATATAAAATACATAAATATAAAATACCTGTACTTTAATCTCTACATGCATGTAGTGTTTATTACCGCTGGAGGGCGACAGACTTCACCAGTCACGTTACACAAAGTTCATATAAATGCATAGTATAACCAACATTCTCCTTAACACATCAGTTTTATTATACATATGATTTATTAATTTATTTGCACATTGAAACAAAACACAGAAAAACTGTTCACATCTGTAGGCTAAACAAATACACACCATCGTCATTTATACTCAATATTGATAGATAGGCCTAATATACAAATTAAAAAGGCTCATTATGAAAAACGTGACATAAAGCGAAGAGATTTTCCCATGGCAAGTGACATACAAGTCACAGAATTATATTGATTATATTTAATTATATTCAACTGCATTGTGTAGAAAATTAATTATTATTTTAGGACAAACCACACATATACAGTATATATATATATATATATGTAGAATCTGGTTTGTTCACTTTAGGTGTATCTTCAGAAAAGTGGCACAAATATTCTGCACAAAAGGTGATCTGTTACGCGCTCTGTTTAATTCTTCAGAGATGGCATAAATCTTTCCAAGAATTACAATTGCAAAAATTTTAAATATGTTGATTTAAAAATGCAGAAACTAATTCCATGACAATATTAAGGTGTATATTATAATTAAACATAGACTCAAATGCTAGTTCATAATAATATCAGTGGATAAGCCAACTCCAGATTTTACAAGACAAAATTTTCCATGAGAACGAAAGAATCCCAAAATGTAAAATGTAATGTAACTGTAAAACTAAAATGCAAGCCTCTCAATAAAATGTAACGTGTGTTTATTTTATTGAAGCGATAGAGGGCGTCATATTACTTCAGAAAAAGTTAGCAGTGCAATAGTCTTCGCCGCACAGAAAGTCGATGAATAGCCGAACGTTACGGAAATAAACTCTCGCAACAAAGCGACACTTCAGGGAACATCTCAAAGCATGCCTTAAGCAAAAGCGCCTGCATTATTTAATTAACTACAGAATCCGATTGTAAATAAGTGACTGTATAATTCTCATTAAACCATACACGTTTTGCTTTGTTAGTTTAAACATAATAATAATAATAATAATAATAACAACTCGACGTATAAACAAGGACCGCGAGTTTATATTGTAGCCTGTTTGAATGTCTTATTCTACTGTTTGGAAGAAGCAGCTTTCTGATGCGTTGTTGAAAGCCCTGCAGTCTTGTATTTCAACAATGAAAAGTTGATGTGAATGGCTCTTACGTGTCACACACAGATGCAGCGGTCATGCTCGCGCTTTTGGACTGATGCGTCTCTGTGAGTGAGCGTAACCTGTTTTAGCGCATAATCTCTCGCTCGCAGTTGGTCGAGCGTCCCACGTGGTTTGAAGTATAAAAAAGTTTCACCAAGAGGTGCTTTAGTGTCGTGATTACACGAGAGAAAAGACCAAAGGACAACATCCCTCCCGAGGCTGAAGAAACACGCGAGAACACACACAGTTCACAACACTGTTACTGAGAGAAGAGGAGCGCGAGCTGTTGGAAAGACAAAAAATTGAAATTTTGTCTTCGAGCAAGACTTTTTTTTTTACTACACTGACCTTTAAAGGATACGAGACCTGTTTGTTTTGATTCACCACGCACGTCACTTTGTCAAGTTCTCTTGGAGATTGAGGAGACGTTTCGAGACTATTACTCGATGTGTTTAACGGGCGATACAACACACACTTTCTGTGAACGTCTCACAAAAGTGACCGCGAGCATGATGATAAATGGACATCTGTCAAAGGAGGTTGTTGGAAGTGCAACTCTGTCCTGTTTATAGGTCAAATTGTTTTACGGTAGGGATTCATGAACTGATTTGTTTGTTGTATGGACACGTTATTTAAGAAAATGAGCATTTCCATCCTCTCTGTAACCTGTTTAATGGCTTGCATACTCTCAGTTCAGTGTAGTCTGGGAGCTGAGACTGTGTCTCAGGAGTCTCAGTGTGCCTCTTGTGGACTCGGGCATCCGGATGATTCGGGGCGAATGGACACAGACTTTCTGGAGGCGGTTAAAAGGCACATATTGAACCGACTGCAGATGACAGAGAGACCAAATATCACGCATCCCATTCCCAAAGCTGCCATGGTAACGGCGCTGCGCAAACTTCACGCGGGTAAAGTTCGGGATGACGGGAGGGTTGAAATTCCCAACTTGGATGGACATGCTTCCCGCAACGAGGTGCAAGAAGAAACATCGGAAATAATCAGTTTCGCCGAGTCAGGTGTGTACAAGATCTCGAATATTCCAGGCATGTTGACATTATGCACTGTATTAGTTGAAAAAGTAATGATATTTTGGGCATATTTTATCTTAAACCTTTAATCATTTCAAGCGTACAAGTACAAATTATTGACATTTACTTGTCTTTAACTTAAATGTATAGAGTACGTTTATTTCTGAGGCGTGCATTTACCACAAACGTGTTTGTAATTTGCAGAATGTACAAATATTACATGCCAAATATTTAACTAGCGAATCAAATACTTTGTTTCCAAAGAATTATCAATGGTGTCGGTAAACGATCGTTATCTGTGAATTTACTAAGCTGTGACATAAACCTAATTAGATGATTTGCTGCCTACTGCCTTAATAGACAACATCCTAACAGGGATGGGACTTCCTAAATGACTGTATTATACTCATGATGCCTTAAAATTGTCTCACATGATATTGAAACAATAAAGTTCTCACTGCAAATATGATATAGTTAATTGCAGTGCAGAATATTACTGAATTGCTTTCAGCAAGTGTTGCCGTTTTGCTGCAGTGGGCCTTTTAAGGGTTAATGAGACGTACATCCTTGATGTGATATTATGTAACTGAAGCAATTAGAACACATGACCCTCTCCTAACATATAATTAGATATGCTAACAGAAAATAAGTAATTTGTCAAATTATGACCTTTGCTAGGTGGGTGTTGAGGCAATTAAAATCCTAGAACTTTCCCGGGAACGCCAAGTGAGCATCAAAAACATGGCAATCAAAGTATTACAGATAATTTGTTAATAAGAGGGCAAGAACATCATCACGCCTTTTAACAGACAATACAGCCATAAATTCTTTTGTTAAAACCAATAAAAACGAATGCCTTTTATTGAAGTATACATTTCTTTGAAGTGACTTCGTTTCCCATGGTCATGAATAAGGTCTGAAAACATAATGAATCTTAATACAATTATTATTATTAATTATATTTTCATCAATAAGGGTGGGAAGTGATGAAGCTCTGGCATTCATGTCATTAAGCAATCAATGCAAGTTTGCATAAGCATTGATGTGAGCATTGTGATACATCTAGAATATGGTCAAGCAGAATAAGGCGTTAATATGTGCTTTAAAAGAGGTTTTGTGTTAGAAATAGGCAAGCTAATAAGCAACTGGTTAACACTGAATAGCGTTCCTTAATCCAGCTTTTATATAGACAATCATAATCATTATCAGGAAAGATATGTAAAAGTAAAACGCTTTTTCCAATATCTTGGTTTGACACATTTAGGCTTGTAAAACTGGCTGCTTTATCTTCAAGTCTCGCACACCGTGCAGCACAATTAGCTTGGACATTACCCGAACGTCTTGCTCCAATAAGAATGATCTGAACGCACTCATGACAGGGCAACAAAAGGAGGCAATTATTGAGAGAGTACTGTGCGTTCTTGCTAAACCCAATATGTCAACATTGGGAACAAAAACAACAATAGAAAACAAAGGAAATCACTCAGAATAATGCATGAGACATTTGAGTCGTTGTGGGTGACAGAAAGGCTGGGGTGGGGGGATGGCCTTCTTATATCCTAACTCTGAAAATGCATTTGAAATATCAAAGCTCGATCAGGCCTCTTTGCAGTGTCCCCTATTATTCACGACACCTTTGAACCAGTGAGCAGCTATGCATCATCAAACTGGCTCTCTGAACCCCATCTGCCTCATGGCCAGCTGGCGGTAACCCCTCAAGTGAAGGCTGCCAGCCAGGGCATTGCATTAGGACAACCCTAGATCCATTCTGCTCAGAGGTACAAAAAGAGGAATTTGTGAGGTATGTAATGTGCAAATCACTGCAGCTGCAGGCACTTGGGTTGCCTCACGTGTTGCATGCTCTTCCCTGCTGATATGCGGTATGACCACAAGCCAGAAGGTGGCTCCTATCTCGCTCCATGCTTTAAGAGAGCAATGAGAAGAGGGCTGCCAAGGTACAGCAGAGGACGGCTGCCAATTTCAGGTCTCTATTGACACTGTCCTATGGGCCATTTCAGAAGTATTTGGTGTCCCGTAGCCACAGGAGCGGAGCGGTACATGCTCGCTTCTCATTTGTCAGCATAACCATTCGGACTCACTGAACTCTTCAGGACCAGTTCAGCACGGGGTATTAAGACTTCATTATTAGACGTTATTCAGCGTGGCACAGTGTCCATAAGGTCAAAGAGCCAAACTGATCTCTTTAGAAAATCTTTGTTTTTTGACATTCGATCCAAGCAAGGAAATTAGAACCTCTATTGCTAACTGATTGGCAGACGGTCAAAATCTAATCAGGCGGCATGCCATGGTCTTGATCTTATTGATCTTCGACAAGCAGTTCACATTAAGCATTTAAAGCATGAGAGCAATCTACAGAAACAATGCTAACGCCCATTTTCTCAAAAATGTATTTGCCCGTGCTCTGTGTGACAGGATAACCAAATAAAAATTTCAACAAACTAAAAATACCTGGACTGCATGCGTGGCTGAAATAAATATTTTTCAGGTTGCATACTTATGCACAGAGAAGATAAAACTTAACCCGCCACAGGGAACCTCAGGAGAAGCAAGCAAGCTAAACAAACTCAAATTAGTCAGATATCAAACTTTATTACATTTTGAAGTGTTCCACAAAACATTTAGTGCTGTGCAGATATGTTGAAAGAATTCTGATGTAGGTAAGTGTTGATGTTTATGGCGATAAAGTATGCCACAACACTGACAACTGATCTTGTCTAACTGTTCGCACAGCCTTGGAAAATGCAGAGTGGACAAAGCTTTGTTTGACTAGATTTACTTTAAGCAGGAGCTGTTGAGACAGGTTCCGAAACACTTGAGCACATGGCCATACAAGTATATTTGTATCCAGGGGGCACATAAAGGCAGGTAACGAGGTAAAACGGTGGAGTAATCAGTTCAGTGAATGCGTTCCCTATCATCATAGGACATACTTGTTCACACCTGACACCTCTCCAGGGCTTGATTCTCTGTCACTGATGAACTTTGACTGGGTGTCTGCACTGTGGGATATAAAGGGCTGGGTTCCCAGCAAAATGAGTCTTGACAGCACTTCTTGTCACCAGCATGTGTGTGTGTGAATGTTAGTCTCAACTGGGTATCTTAACTAGCATAACCACATTTTTTTGGCAAACCCCTTCACCAGAAAAGTAATGTAGGTTGATTCACTAGCTAACAATATTATACAGCTAGAATAACTATAAGTACCATTTTAAAAGTTGCCAGCATACTGTATGATGCAGATTTTTACTGATTGATTTGTAGCTGTGCGTACTGTACTGTGAGGTCAGGCTACTGTACGTGAGGTCAGGCTGGAGAAGACACCCTTTGTGGCAAGTTGTTGACATTAAACTAAACTAATCTGTTTGCAAACATTGTGTTACTATTTCGATACCTGCCATAATTAAACCGCTGCGACATTCCAAACAGGTTTACAGTGAATATGATTCATGTGCAACTTTTAGATAATTTCTCTCATTTTCTGGGTGGTCAAAAAATCTTTACAATCAAATTACAAAAACAAAAAAGCTCTGCATCTCGGACTTTTTTAAATACAATTCCCTACGCAGTTGTATTTATAAAAGTTGCCAGTGTGATGTAAATGCCTCATCATCCATCTCATTTGAAGGGCACATGCTCAATGCTAGGCTGTGCCACAGCAGTCTCCTAATACCTCTTGCAATGCATTGTGTTGTCAGTCTTTCGGCTCCAGAAGCTCTGGGTTTTCACAATACTCCCTGTGAACTCAATGAACCCCCTGGGGCAAGGCCCACGTCCGACCCCCCCACCTCCCCCCCAACCCTTCCACCCGTCCCAGCATCTTCGGCCCAAGCCATGAGTCCAACTGGACTTGGGCCCAGAGAACTGTGGCATCTAGTCTATCTGGAAAAGTTAAGTGGTTTATGTCAACGAATGTGGCCAAGGAGAGGCGGCCGTCAGCAGAATCACGACCTGTTTGTGCTGAGAAAAGACATAAACAAGCTTATTTTGTAAGAAAGAGTTACTCTACTTGAGAATTAACAAACTTTTTTGGTCTCTTACAGACGATGTGACTCCGTCAAAGTCCAGCCTGTACTTCCTGATTTCCAATGAGGGGAATCAGAACCTTTACGTGTTGCAGGCAAACCTGTGGCTGTACTTCAAGCTGTTGCCAGGTACTCAGGAGAAAGGACTGCGGAGGAAGGTGACTGTGAGGGTGCACTCCTATGAGCCTGGTGGGCAAAACGTGCACTGGCCCATGATGGAAAAGCGTGTGGAGTTGAAACGCAGTGGCTGGCACACCTTCCCCGTGTCAGAGGCAGTGCGGGAAATGCTTGCGAAAGGTGGTCGCCGACAAGACCTCGACATTCACTGCGAGGGCTGCGAGGCCGCCAATGTTCTGCCCATCCTGGTGAACCTCAGCGATCCCTCACACCGTCCATTCCTGGTGGTCCGCGCCCAGCAAGCAGACGGCAAGCACCGTATCCGAAAGCGAGGCCTGGAGTGCGATGGCACCAATGGCGGTTTGTGCTGCCGGCAACAGTTTTACATTGACTTCCGGCTTATAGGCTGGAACGACTGGATCATCGCGCCAGCAGGGTACTACGGGAACTACTGTGAAGGCAGCTGCCCAGCTTACATGGCAGGTGTTCCGGGCTCTGCCTCATCGTTTCACACTGCAGTAGTCAACCAGTACCGCATGAGAGGCATGAGTCCTGGTTCGGTCAACTCCTGCTGCATACCCACCAAACTCAGCACCATGTCGATGCTCTACTTTGACGACGAATACAACATCGTCAAGCGTGACGTGCCTAACATGATCGTGGAGGAGTGTGGCTGTGCCTGAGAAAAATCCGTTAGGACATGACACGAAAGCAGTGACAGTCATATTTATGGTCTTTTTGAACCACATGCATATAGATTGTGTTAATATTTGTGCACTCACAAAGTACAATCACACACACTTTGTGTGTGTGTGTGCATCAAGCAGTAAATCATCAGAGGTATGAAAGGTGGGTCCTTCTAATGAACAAAAAGGCTTTGGGATGATAAGGGAAAGGGAACACCAAATGGTTTATCTCTAGTTTGCCATTTCTAGACGTAAAAAAAATGGCCCAATCCTTTCCTCTCTAACAAAAGAAAGGAGACAAACTGGTGTCACCCTTTGACATGAGTACTTAAAGACTGTTGTACAAGCACTGACATATCTCCTACTTCAGAACACCAGCACTTCAACAGCTTAAGACAATTTGACAAATCATTCCAGCTGATGAGGAGATTTCCAAATAAGTGCGTGTCATCCTCCCGGTCATTCCCAGAGGCATTCCCACAGCAATGACTCCAGTTGTCTGCGGCATTGTTAAATCCGTTGTGAGGCTTCTACTCAAACTGTAAGCATCTCTGGACAAGAACATCTTGAAACTAAAACCACTTCTGCCGTTCTACTAATACATGCACGTCTCGACTGGCAGAAGACTGCATAACTAGATCTTGAGGTCTAACCGGTACAGCGCAACCTTCACCGCTTCCTTCATCTGCACACTTCAGTGGCTGACAAACGCTCGCAGCGGTGTGCATTCCGCAGAGCCACTTTCATTCTGTCCAGCTGGTTTACAGGGAGTACAGCACTTGCGAAAACTCTCGAAATGCACAATTTAAAGCACTTGCATATTGCAAAGCCTTCGAAAGGGTACAAAGAGGTGGACATACCCTACCCTTGCCCATAGTCCTTTTAATATAAAGTGCCGCACGAACTATGCAATGTATAATAATCCTGAACTATGTCAAACAAACTGAATTCTTCTTTCTGCTTGTCTTTAACTCTTTATCAATACTTGAAATGTGATCTTTCGCTTGCTTTCCAAAGCGGATGATTGTTACAATGTTTGCACTGAAAAGTTGCGGGATTAGTTTAAAGACAAAAAAAAAAAAACACACACACAAAAAAAAAAACAACAACTGCCATTGAAAATGTTATTTTTGTAGTAAAACTGAATTTTGTGAAAAATGTATTGTACCTAATTAATTGTACCAAAGAGGCCAATATTTTAGCTATTATAATAAGGTGGCAAGGCCATTCCAATATTTGTAAAATAATTATTGATATTTCTCAAGAGGCCTAATAATCAGGGTACAACATTATGGATTCCATTTGTAGCTCTGTCTAATTTTTTTATACTATGTACAGCAAACCGACGAAACACAATCTCTTCCTGTCTTTAATTTTCCAGTCTTCTATTTAATAAGAGTTATTTCTTAGCTTGTTACAAAGTCATTTAGTTAAACAGATGTCATCTCTGTACAGATTATGTAAAATAAAAATATTCTTTCTTAAATATTTTGTAACTTTCAAATAAATTCTTACTCTGCATCCTTGTGAACAAGTTGCTTTTAAAAGTGTGACACGGATTGTT
Source organism: Enteromius treurensis (assembly GCA_032275025.1). Lineage (NCBI taxonomy): Eukaryota > Metazoa > Chordata > Actinopteri > Cypriniformes > Cyprinidae > Enteromius > Enteromius treurensis. The sequence goes on from JAUCMU010000151.1 coordinate 15,310,844, forward strand.
TACTGACCCACCCACTCTTGCATGCATTTAAAAAATATACAATTTATGGTCATTATGGACTTTATTCTTGCTATTAAGCTATGACTTTTACTTCAATAAATCCTAACAGGCATGCTAATAAGCAACTACCTAATACTGAGAATCGATCTCATACTAAAGTGTTACCGAAGTTAGTCTCTACATGACTACAAGACCGAGGAAGCAGCCTTTTAACCACGGCTATACAGTGTTCTACAAAGTCTGCAAAAGTGCTAGACAGCTTACTGGCAATACCTGCAACCTCACACAAAGATATCGATCAACAAACTGAGATAGCATCAGAATATATTTAAAAATACACACCAGGTAACACGTCGCACAAATGTAATTACTGCGCTCCATGGTTTCAATATTTGTCATTCTTAGTACATTCTTGGCTCGCCTTACTGCACAACATGTAGGCACAGAAACTGATTACATCAGAGTGGGTCCCCTAGAAGCACAATAAACATGTACTGCCTTTTCTGAGCCCTAGAGGTATAGATACAAAACACTAAGATCCCTTAGGCAAACAAGAGAGAGCCAGGCCAACGGTCGGGGCATTTCAGACGAATCCTAGTACTACTCTGCAAAACAAGCGCTTTCCAAAACATACCACATAACACAGATAATTACCTGAAGTGTACCTGTCTTGCATCTGTCAAGAAAGGCAGATAAAGCGGTGTGAAAAATGACATGTTTGTAGAAGTCCTCTTTAAATGACAGCACAAGAATGATATGAGTCAGAAGTGACACCCACCCACGTCTAACAAAAATAAATATTCCGGTTTTAGTTTCTTAGTTTTTGAGGTTGGTATGTGTTTGTATGTATTTGTTTGTGTAGGTGGGTGTTCGGGTGTGAGAAAAAAATTACGAGAGACGTTCGGAAAGCCAGTGCAGCAGGTAGAGAAGTACAGGCAGAGCTGTCTCGTCATGTAGCGGAGTGTTAACGGTGCCGCCATGACTGCTGGAATGTTAATGACACCATAGCTACGCTGCAGGCAAACTCGTGAAGCCGCACACACAAGTTAAGAAAACACCTCAAACCATCTCACATGACAAAACACATACAATACAATCTGTACACACCATCTGAGGTTAACAGGTGTCAAAAGATTTATGGTGACTAAATCGAATGTAGAACAACATATAGACACATACTTGCCATAATTCGTCATCAAAATGGCCATTATTATAAGTAAAAATGTCTTTTAATTTAGGAAGCCCAGATATGGTTCTACTTGGTTCACATGCTTTTGAAATCTAGGCCTGCATGCTGTTTCTTAGCAAGTACAACAGAACACGGTTTTATAAAGCATGATTTTTTTTTTTTTTTTGAAACAAAAATATATATATATATATATATATATACAGCTCAGGGAAAAAATAAGAAAACACTGCAGAAAAATATATAATACCAACATAAAACAATGCATGTTTGTTTAATTTTTTGTGAACTGCCGTCTTTGAAATATTAAGGATAGAAGCAACTTGATGCTCACTGAACCCTTGTGACAGTAAAGCTAGGATTGAGGCCTTTTTTCTTGATTTAAAACCTTACTTTTCACTGTTTTTGCCATGTTTAGTGTTTTATTTTTAAATTTCTAATTACTTTTGAAAGACTTCTAGCATTTTTTACCATCCAACTGGTCACACTGCAAGAGGATAGTGTTG
>JAUCMU010000151.1:15312635-15323392 GCA_032275025.1 Enteromius treurensis
TGCTTCTCTTTTTAATATTTTAATGATCAAAGAATCCTAAAAAAAAACTATTAAGCAGCTCAACTGTTTCTAACACTAATAATAAAAAATCAGCATATTAGAATGATTTCTGAAAGGTCTGAAAGTGACAAACAAATTTGTGAACAAATTAACCATTAATAAATGCTTAGCTAATGCATTATTCTGACCCCCTGTTCTGAAGTGTTACCTATAAAACTTAAACGTAAACTTAAATTACTGTGTGTATAATACTGTTTAAACATTTCCAGAACATTTTAACAATACCATGCATTAAAGTTTGGATTGATACATTATTTAAATAGACACTTATTTAAAGGTCCCATATTGTCAAATCTGATTTTTCCTGGCTTTTTTCATGATAAGTGAGGTCTAGGGACCATGTAAATACGTTTCAAAATGGTCAATCCACAGTAAACTTCACACAGCCTGCATAAAGTTTAACTACAGCTGTCGTCTGTTCTTTTTCTGGTAGTGGCATTGGGTATGCGATCTTATTTCTAATCTGAGGCTGAGTTATGTCGATTATGTAGCCAAATCTTCAATGTTTTGTTCTCTCAGTGTTAAAACACACATAAGAATAATAAACTGACCAAATCTCCATTATCTTGTTTATACTCAGTACGGACTCTTCTTTGATGTCACCAAAATGCTCATAATGAAGGTTGTGTCATTTATTTTCATAAATGTGTGTGCGAGTTCAGCTCTTGTGGGCAGGCTGCATGCTTTATGAGGTGGCAAATAAAGCAGAGAGATCTTGCAGCAGCCAGTAAAAAGGGCCAGTGGCTGTGTCAGAAGACCAGAACATGGAGGCGGTGATTACGGCCTCATTGGGCTGTTAGCAGGAATGGGCCAGCCATATTTAGAGAGCCATAAAACAAACGAAGGCTGACAGCTTTACAGCACGTGGTAATGCTTAATGGAAGCTCTCCTCTGCAGGCTTATTACGCTAAAAACATACACCTCACAGGTGATGTTGCCAAAAACCCTCTTTCAACGTCTCTTTTTCTGTAAAGCTACATCTACTAAAATGGTCCTGACAGCATCATATATTGTTGTTTTCAAGTAAACTGGTAGAAATTAATTTAGTGGATATTAAAATTGCTATTATTCCTTCGACAATGTCATAGGTCAGTTCAGATCCATAATCAACGTCAATTCCAAAAACTAGATCATCAGCCACACGCAAATGGAAACCAGACCAAAACCAGGAATTAAAACTGTGTCATGATTTACTCACCCCATTTATGCTTGGACTATCTTTCTTCCATGAAACTGTGAATTTCTGAATTTTCTAAGCAGCTCTTTTTCGTATTTTAATTCTTGTGTCGATTATCAAGGGCCAGAAGACCAGTATCAGAAATGTATTTGATTTTATGGTGTACAAATAAAGAATTTAATCAAATAAAATAGAGAAAAAATATACATATTTGTATTTGGTTTACTGAACTTACCTTCTTAAATTAATGTTGTCATCTGGCCCATATTTACCACGGTATAGGATTAAAACAGTGGCATATGGATGCAGCTCTAAAAGAGACAAAGAAGACCAGTATCAGAAATACACTGATTTTATGGTGCATTGAAATGAAATGCATTGAGACTTTATATTACAATTAGTATTGGGTTATTCAACGTACCTTATTCATTTAATGCTGTCTTGATCCATATTTACCACGGTAAAGGCTCCAAGAGTGGCATGTTGATGAAGAGATTCAAGCACAGAAACACAGAAGACCAGTATCAGAAGTACACTGATTTTATGCAGTATATGAAAAACATTCTAGATTTATTTTGTATTAAATTTGGGTTATTCAGCGTACCTTGTTAATTTAATGCTGTCACCTGACTCATATTTACCACGGTAAAGGCTTGAACAGTGGCATGTAGATGAAGCTCAGAGATAAGCACGGAAGACCAGTATCAGAAGTACACTGATTTTGTGCTGTATTAAATGAAATGCATTGAGACTTTATGTTACAATGAGTATTGGGTTATTCAACATACCTTGCTAGTTTAATGCTGTTCCAACGGTAAAGGCTCAAGGTTATATGTAGATGAAAAGATTCAAGCACAGAAACACAGAAGACAAATATCAGAAATGTTGGTTTTATAGTGTATAATAAAAAAGAATACTGGTTTTATAACAAATGTTAAGTTTACTTATTTACCTTGTTAATTTAATGTTGTCATAAGACCCATATTTGGGTTTACTATGGTAAAGGCTCAAACAGTGCCAAGTAGATGAAGTATAGAATGAAACACAGAAGACCAGTATCAGAAATACACTGATTTTGTGGTGTATTGAAATGAAATGCATTGAGACTTCATAATGCAATGAACATTTGGGTTATCCAACATACCTTGTTAATATTACTGTGGCCTCTCAAACTTTTTAGATGACTGGAAACATGCCTTCCAAGAGAGAGAGAGAGAGAGAGAGAGAGAGAAAGGGAAAAGAGTTTTTAAAAGAGTTAAAAGGAGCATTTTGAGACAAAACAATAAAATGTTCACATTCTAATCTGAATAAGCAATGAAATAGAGCAAACATTTGGATTTCTGTCCTCAATAGTCATGAAATTCAAATCTAGCTCGAAGTTTCTCCCCTGGGCTAAATTACAATTAAAGGAGGAGGTGGGACAGATAAGGAATTTTGAAAAGAAAAGTTGTGAAATTGAATACGGAGCAGTAAGAGGCAGTTTATATGTCCTTCGTGTTGTGATTGGTGGGATTATATGAGCATGCTCCTCCCAAACTGTCATCTGGAACTCAATTTAAGGGTTTTTACAGATCTCTCAGTTTCTCTCTCGACTGGCTGTCTCATTCCCAGTGGGACCAGTCAAGGGTGAGAGCAGCTCAACTGGGTCATTACCCTTTGGCCCATGAAAGCATACAGCTGACGCAGATAAGTCTGGGCCAGCAGAAGCGTGAAATGCTGTTCAGTTATCACTCACACCACAATACAATCTCACTTTCTGTCTCCGAGCATTGGAAACAATTCGAGGAAGAAAATGAAAATTCTGTCATCATTTATTTGCCCTGATGTCAATCCACTTTTTCATCTTTGAAAAACAAAAGATGACATTTTGCAGAATGTCCTGCATTTCCCAAAAACATTTTAAGATAAATCGATTGTGATCAGCTTAGACTTATGATGCTTTGACAGTTTTAATACAGTGAAAGTGTCTGTTATACTGGCAAGTTCCAAAAGTGCAATAACTGTCAAATCAATATTTGATATGTTACATTATAATACATCTTCACAACTAAATAAAATGTTTTCTGTTAGGCTAGAATTCACTTTTACATGAAACCCCCTAAAATCTAAAAGTGAATTTAGGCACACTCTAAAAAACGCTGGGTTATTTTTTCAACCCAAATGCTGGGCTGGGACCACTGGGCATTGGGTTGTTTTAACCCAATTTTGGGTTGAGAACGCGGACGTTAAAGAGAGCATGCATGTCACATCAATATCGGACTAATACACCACTGCGAGTATCTGCCATTTTTTCATCGTCTCGAGATGGAAGTGAGTGAAAGATGTTTATGTTAAGTAAAGTTTAAAAATATAAAGTCTTTATGCATTGTTTATGTCCGGAAGTATTTAGAGACTTCATGGAAGGCAGGAATAGTCTGAAAACATCTTATATTGAAAAATAAGCAGAAGAAATGAATGGTCTTACTGAACGGCAGATATACTGTTAATATAACAACCGCGAGTGTCTTATATCATATGATTTGAGGTGTTTATAGACGGTTATTAAAATACTTAATGTTATATATAAATTTGTTATCTCATTTTTCAGGGAATGCCGCTGTGTAATAAAGACTAGCATAATTATTTTGAGGCCGATGAAGTGGTAATTGTTAAAAGTAAAGTTTTACATGTTATATTTCAGACTTGTTGAGCTTCTGTCTTAATGTCCGTGGCCGGAGTTCAGGACACAGAGGCCGGCTGCGTGTGTGAGGACAGAGGAGATTTTCTTAGCTTCTTCAGAAGAGAGGGAAAGACGGTTAAGGGAAGTAAACGTCATTATTCCATAATGTTGTTGTTAATATTACTTTTAGAGTAAAATAATGTTTGTTTTTGTTTGTTTTTCTCCTGCCTTTTTACTTATTTTGATGCAACAACATTATGATTAACGTTACGTGTTCATATTTTATGTAAACCATTGATGTAAATTTTAAAAAACTCTCTTTGGAGTTAAGGACACAGAAGCCTGCTTGTTTGAAAGACAGTTCAGGGCAAGTAAACTTCATAATTCCGTGATACATGAATATTTGTTTGTTGTTGTAGATGTTGAAAGACATACTGTAGATATGGCAGAGCATCATTCTTTTGAGATTGATGGAAATTATTTTTCAGAAAAAAAATGTTTCTCTTGTTTCCTGCCCATTTACTTCACATCTTTAATGCTACAAAGTAGTGTGATTATGTGTTCATATTTTATGTAAAGCATTTTTGCCTGTGTTCTTTCATTGTAGAACTTAAACCAACTTTGGAGTTGTCTGATTTGGACACTCATCATTTCTTAAAGGAATAGTTCACAAAAAAATAATTCACTTGCCCTCATGTCTTTCCAAACCTAAGACTTTACTTAGTATTTACTAAGTCACTGTATTAAATAATCAAGTCTCTTCTAATAGAGATAAAAAGTAATCAGACCAACCCCTTTTTAATGCTTTTTTGTAAGTTAGCATATTTTCCTGCCAAGCTAGATGAAACACTTCTAGCTCCAGCTACACTCCATTTTCCAGGCTGCTATCTTTAGGGTTCGAGTGTGTTCATTATACCACAGGGCCAAACTGTTTTCTTCTACCTTTCTTAAGCGCAAAGGAGCAACTGTCTTTAAAGTGCTAGAAGAGAGAGAGTGAACTACATTGCTGACGGCTGACATTGAATGACAGTTTTTATTCTTTTAAATAAAAGAATAATTTTATTATTTTTTATTTTATTCTTGAAACTGTTAATCTCACCAATACACCACCAATACAAACAATGCACTTTGTTTCATTTTTTGTGAACAGCTATCTTTTAAATATTAAGGATAAGAGCAACTTGACGCTCACTGAATCCTTGTGCCAGTAAAGCTAGGATTGAGCACCTTTTTTCTTGATTTCAAACTTTCTTTTCACTGTTTTTGGCATGTTTAGTGTTTATTTTTAAATTTCTAATTACTTTTGAAAGACCTCTAGCATTTTTTACCATCCAACTGGTCACACTGCAAGAGGATAGTGTTGATTACAGCAGTGCTTTTTATACTTTTCCTGTGAAATACAATTGGATTCAGGTGCTCACCAAATAAGTCAATAAACAGAATGAAGTTTGTTTGTGTAGAAATTTAACAAAAAACTGGCATGAAAAGCTTGTCATACTCAGAGAGAGACTGATTTAGGAGTAAATTGCAGTGGTCTCTTATTTTTTTCCAGAGCTGTATATATATAAAACACCATAATACTTTAATGAAATCATTACTTTTATTAAGCAAAGGTGCATTAAAAAGATCAAATTAGAGTAAATACTTTTACATTGCTCAAAATTTCTTTTGAACATCAAATGCTTCACGGTTTCCACAATTGTTTTCAACATTGATAATGATTAGAAATGTTTCTTGATCATCCTGGAGAATCATGTGACACTAAAGACTGGAGTAATAGCTGCTGAAATTCATCTTTGCTATCACAGGAATAAAGTGCACTTTAAAAAAAAATAATTACTAAAAAATAAAAATTAAAAATTAAATTAAAAATACTTTTAAAAAGTGATAATATTTCACAACATTGCTACCTTTACAGTATTTTCAGATAAATAAATCCAGCTTTGGTAAGTATAAGAGATTTCAGTCAAAAATAATAAATATTGTATCACCCCCAAAAGTTAGATGCTAGTGTATACGTTTCAAATACTTTTTTTTTTTTTTTTTTGAAAATGTGATAAAACATGCAATTTATTATCACAGAAACTGTACTCAACTGAGCAGCAGCAGTTAGACTTCGAATGCATGTACTACAAAAAGTATGCAGAATCTAAACAAAACTAAAAACCGATTATTCTCCCCCCTTTTTACATCAAGTTTAAATGCTGGTTTAAATTTTGACCCTAGAATTGACCTGCACAAGGCCTGTGAACTCTCAGAGGGGGATTACAGGCCCGGGGAAAAAGGTTTGGGAACATGAAAGAATGCTTGAGTGGCCCAATGAGCAGAAAGTTCATTAATCTGGCAATTCTCCAATGTCTGCACACCTATGGTAAAAAAAGAAAAAAATGATTTGGATTTGGCTCAAAAGCTCAAACCCGATTCTAAAACACATAATTAGACGAAAAGATCATTCCCAACAGTCACGGTCGAAGGAAACACATTTTATTCCACAGGGAAACAACCTAAGGTTTCTCACTCTCCACCTCCCTCCTCCCCTCCACATTGACCCCTTGACTCCTTGAGCACTAGCCTACATTCAAGCCCACAAAGCTTCCATTTGTGCCGTGGTTCTACCTAGTACCGGCTGGGGGATCAGGGATCAACGAGGGTCACCTCTATAGGGAACCTAGGAGAGAGTTGCCACTGTGAAAGAGCTGATATTACAGTGTAAGGCATGAAAAGGGCACACAGTCAATCACCCCTTACCCTCCGTCTGGCAACCAAAACTCATTTCATATCCATCACATGCGAACATATGATGTTGACGTTGACTTTGCTCTGGCCATTGGCTGAGCTAAACGAGGCTGCTTTGTGGCAGCATTCTGAAGGATGGGATTATTTTAACCTTTGGAGAACGGAAGAAAGACAGAAAGAAGACTTGTAAGGAGAGTAATTCCCCGCGCGTACGCCGCAGTTAAAAGCGGAGCCAAGAGCAAACAGCTGGCCTTTTGTTTAGCCAGGCAGAGTTTCTCCTCGCATTCATGTGATGTGGTGCATGCAAGGACTGAAACCTATGACGGTGATGGTGACAATGATGAGCACAAGTGAAACTGCGGCACGGCTCTGCCTTCAAGTTCACAGACAAAGGCCTGCGACTCTCTGATCTCACAACACAAGGAAAATATGGGGGAAAATAAGGGCATATTTGGATCGCCGAGCACACTGTGTGTTTGTGAGAGGGGGAATTCCATTGGAGGGGATTTCAGGTGTGGTTGTACATTCATTGCAGGCCACTTTAAAGTCAGCCATCATGCCTGCGTGGCTCATCACGGCTGACTGATGGCTCCTTATTTAGCAGGTGCCTCATTGTTTTCCATTGTTCGGCTGTGGGGGAATTTTACGATTTGAGCAAAACAGCGATGCTGAGTGTGGGTGTCTCAAGATGCTGCCGTCTCCATCACGTACTGAAGAAAGAAGACCTTTGTGAGGAGAAACTGATGTCGGAAAAGACGTGTAAGAGAGAAGGGCAGTGGAAAGAGTAGCGGAATGTCGCTCTTGGGTGACACGCCTATTGGTTAAAAGGAAGCTAGAAACAAAGACACAAAGAGAGAAGGCAACCTGATCAGATGAAAAGATACACACACGGGCTTGACATGCTCTTCTATGCTAATGGATGTGGACCGAGTCGATATGCAAGATACATACTAAGGGAATGTTCCATATGGAATGAAATATTAAGCATTGTGTCATCATCGAAATGTGTTCCGAGACATGTATAAGCCCGCATATTTGACTGATCAACCAAGCACTTTCATGCCCATGGATGAAGCCTCATTAATAAAGGCCTGAGCTGTGAATTATGAATGAAGCGTTGACTGACCTAAACTGAATGAATCCCTGAATCTTTGGCTGAACCTCTCACATAGGACAGGTTACAGTGCTTCCAAGATTATTCTACTGGTGCATTATACACAGGACTGCGTGAATTTTATTATTAATTCATTAGGTCTGTGCGCCGCTATAAAACGCAATTCTATAGATCAGTTAGCAGCAAGGGAAATAGTAATCCTTGGCTGCCATAATTTCACATTCATTGCTACAAGTAAAATGTAAAATATGTGCAGCTCAAACTTTAACAGATTTGCTGTATTAATGCATTTGACACGTTTTCCACAGCACCCAACTTACATTTTATGGCTATATCTGTAAATGTTCCGATTCCATGTGTGTATTTACTTTTTGTATCTGTCGTTACGGCAACAACCAACAAACCAAACTTCAGCGACTTCACTTCACAAGCACGAGGGCGAATATTAATTCACGTCAAAAGGACGGTGTGCAATAATTCTGACTGCAATACTGAATTGGGAATTAGTTGTTAGACTCTACATTTGCAATGTAATGCCAACAAGATATGAAATAACAGGCTTTTACTTGGTTGCTGCTTTAAATAATCAACAATAATCATTAGTTGCATCCCTTATAGCAAGGCATCAGCAAAGCCGTATCATGACTGTTGACACGTAGGAGGCATAAGGAACATTTACTGCCAGTTGGAAATATGAACAACGTTTATTTTCTGCCATTATCAGACCCAAGGACAGCACGGCATCAAAGAAAGGAGAACTGGACCTCTGAGGGACTAGATATCCATCAGACTTCGGGCTCTCCCTCGGGGCACAACATAAGTCAAAGGCTACGGTTATCACCCGATTCAAATAAATTTCACAGGGTGCTGAGTCAAAGAGGGAATGAGAACCACACACAGCGTGCGGTTCTCCGATGCCTCTGATGATGATGCCTTGGCTCGAGATACCATCTTAAGTTTTTCCACTCTCAAAGGCTGCTCTATGTGAGATTGGAAGCTTGCCCGTAATCTACCACCAGGCAAGTCGAACCCAACAAAAGCCTCTGTTTTAATATGGATCCCATTGTGTGATTTAATGTAAATACTTTGATTGATGACATTTTCAGGTGCATACTGAACATTCCAGAGGCCCGTGCCAGAGCCACACCACAGGTAACTATTTAATGGGGGGGAAAACAGAAACAGGAATGTTGTTAAGAGGGCATACGTGCAACAAAACAAGAGCACAGTTTCTGTTCTCCAGACCTTTAAATGTTACTTTCTTGTTCGTTGTGCCTGTCCCGGTTAATTCTTTAATAAGGTGAGGCATAATAACACAGTGATTCAGATTGCTTTCTTCTAACCAAAGCTCAACAACTGCCTGAGCTTAAAACCACCTTACAAAGCACATGTCAATGTTTAATGTTGTTTTTTCCAATTCCACAATGATGACATGATCCATTTGCCCAAAAAAGGTGGCATTGGGCGTGAATTGCTCAAGTGTGCCTGACTGAGGTAATGACCATGGATTCCACACATCTTACCTAATGTTCTGAATAATCCCTCAGTTATCTCAGCCACTTCCTCATGTTGACCACAGTTATCAGCTGATGTAAGAGCCAGCGGTCAGGCGGCCGAGTACCAGGCCAGAGTCAAGATTAGATTGGGAAGTTGGACAGCTGTTTGCATCCTGAGAGCCAATGAGAAAGATATGCAGTGTGTGCCTTTAGAGCAGCAGGCCTTTTCCTGTATTATCGGTGCTGACACAAACACACTCACAGAAACAGACAACGCCTCCAAATGCTAAGTTCGTTCTGCTATAATGTGTGTGAATGTGAGAGGAGCCAGACATGGTCTCTAACTGATGCAATGTTATGTTAAAGGTGGAGTAAGCCTTTGGGATATGTGGATTGCAGGTAGGGAAACCTCTAGATTGTTCTAGGCATGTCTATTTTTAAAAATAGCAACTGTAATAACCCCAAACAGTCATGCCTTTGCATGTTAATTAGTGATGAACAACATTTAAGCTTTAGCAGATAGATGTTCTTATACTCTAAATCCCAAATTTAGATTATGGTAATACAATGAATGCATTATTTCATTTGAATTTGAATGTGAAGGGGGAAAAGCAATTTAAATGCAAAGAAAACCATATTCAATTGCATTTTGAAACTAGAAACGCAATGCTGAAGATATATATTGAATGTTTGTTTAACAAAGCTTTGTTTAAAATTTTTAAAAGCATTGAAACTATAGTTTGGATGGATGGATGGATGTTGGGAGGGAGGGTTGGATGGATGGTGAGAAGAACGGAGAGGTAAATGGATGGATGTTAAGAACAAGGGAGGGATGGGTGGATGTTGGGTGGGAGGGAAGGAGGGATGGATGGATGGGTGGATGTTGGGATGGAGGAATGGCTGGATGTTGGGAGGAAGAGAGGAACGGATGGTTGGACGGGTGTTGAGGTAGAGGGAGGGGTGGATGGATGGATGGATGTATGTTGAGAAGGAGGGAGGGTAAATGGATGGACTTTAAGAGCGAAGGAGGGATGAGTGGGTTGGAGGGTGGATGTTGGGAGGGAGCAATTAGTGGATGGATGGATGGATGGATGGATGGGAGGATGTTGAGGGAAAGGGAGGGGTGAATGGATGGATATTGAAAAGGAAGGACGGGTAAATGGATGGATGTTAAGAGCGAAGGAGGGATCAATGGGTTGAAGGGTGGGTGTTGGGAGGGAGCAATTAGTGGATGGATGGAAGGGGAAGGATGGGTGGATGTTAGGTGGGAGGGAGGGAGGGAGGGATGGGTGGATGTTGGGTGGGAGGGAGGGATGGATGGATGGATGGATGGGTGGATGTTGGGAGGGAGGAATGAATGGATGAATTGGGTGGGTGGATAGATGGATGTGGGAGGGGTAAATGGATTTATGTAAAGAACAAGGGAGGGATGGATGATGGATGGGTGGATGTTGGGAGGGAGGGATGGACGGGTGGATGTTGGGTGGGAGGGAGGGGGGGAGGGAGGGATGGGGG
>JAUCMU010000151.1:15329230-15350136 GCA_032275025.1 Enteromius treurensis
CCCCATTTCAATGTTTTAATTTAATGATAGGTTAGAATTCTTTGAACGAAAGATCAAAAGGATAAACAATGCATATTAATTTTCACAGCCACCTTTGCTCAGATTTACCAAGGGTGCCAATAAGGATACTTATTTGTCCCCAAAAGGAAATTCATAGTACTACCGAGTTCCTCTGGATAAACAATACTACAAACAAGACTAGTTACTAGTACAATATTAGTGAAGGGCACTGTAAATATATGACTATTCTATAATTGCGAATACATTTAGTGTCCCCATCTGTCCCCGTCAACTCTGTTACCTATAGGTAGACTTACAATGGAGACAATAGTGTAACAGAATTGAGATTTTTATTAATTTTTTTCCAAAACCTCAACTAAATGCTAAGAAAACAATGAAATAATTTAAATAACCCAATATGAGATCACAAATAAATACGGTTTTCCTCTTGATATTGTGTCACAGATACTTTTCAGAGCTTCAGATCTTATCAGTGAGTGAAAGTGACATAATTTCCTGTAACTTCCACAATTTATTATATTGTTGTAGACTGCAGAAACTTGTAATTCATTACAATTAGTAAAGAACAATAATTAATAAGTTAAAATAATAAAAAATATATAACCATTTTTTTTAAAGTCGAAAAAATAATGACTTTATTTTTGTGGGGACACCAAATGTGCCCCCAATTATAGAATCACCCATATATTTATATATAAGCGAGACTGGAGCTAATAATAACACTTTATTTAAAACCATGGTAATATGAGACTTAATAATACAATGTTACATATATACACACATATATATGTATATAAACACATTTTCACAATTTTAAACATCTAGATTAGAATTTAAACTTAAAAAAAACAAAACAAATATTGGTCTTCATTGGATGTTGTAACAGCTTTCCTATATAGTGTGACAGTATGGCTCCTTTTGAATTGATCAGTTTACACAGCAAACTGTCTGCAAGGTATGTTTGTAACAACTTATTAGAAATGTTCCTTGTTTCCCCCAGCCCTGTCCATCTCTCTCTCTCTCTCTCTGTGTCTCTTCCTCCTCTCTCACTGTAAACACATGCTTGAGCGTCGCTCCCTTTAATTTGTTCAGCCCTAAACTCTTTGAACGGATGAGAGACCCTTGAGCCTAGCTTTATATTTACTCTTCCACAAAAAGAACTTCGTATTTATATGCAGGCCCCTTTATCTTTAATCTGTTTTTTTTTTCCTTTCTTTCTTTTTTTTATACTTGCGGTTTCTCCTCAAAGCCTCTGCAGAGATCCAAGAGTTGTAAAGCTTGTTCTTAATTACAGTAATTGCTTTGCAACATTAAAAGCTTATGGTCTCTTCAGCAATAAGAAAAACATGTATTGTTAGAAGTACCTTTTGATCTTGACACTTTTAAAAACCAGAACCTCTCTAATGTTGACAAAAGAGTCACTATAAGGAATGGAAGCAGACCAGAATGAGAGGACTTGACTGCATCATTGTGGGTTGTTCGTGTAAGTTTCCCTTCCTGTTTGGATGAGGTTTATATGATGGATGCCAAAATAATTAGCTGCTGAGGAAACAAACAGAATTGCATTTGATCCTTGTTTTATCTTATAAAAAGCAGCGTCGCACATTATATGGAAAACTTCACACGCAGCGTGAATCCAAACCATGAGTAATAAAAAAATAAAGGCTCCAAAAGGGTGATTTCGATGCCTTAAAATAACCCTTTCCCAACAAACCTTTCATGAAGAGATTCTGAAAAATAACCTTTTTTGTAATATTGTAATATCTTATTTTAATATTTTTCAAATATTTTTTATATTTTATATTTAATATCTCATTTAAAAAAAACTTTTTTACTAAATAGAGGGCTTTAAACTTGACTTTTAAGTCTAAAAGTTACATGGACGAAGACCTTTTAAAGACATTTTATTTATTCACCCAAAAATGAAAATTCATAATTTTTCTCGACTGATTATATTAAAAAAAGAAAACCATGGCACGAAACAAGAACAAAAAAAAATTTGCGATATCTTAAATCTGAGTTTCACAATTTCCTCTTTTATAGTCTACACAGAAACTATACTTTAAAAGCAATTTTTTGGAGTCCGATATTGTTGTCCGAATTTTTGCACGTCAAAAAAATTTTTGTGTCAGTCGTGTGTTTACATGCTGCCTGTGAAAGTTTCGCTCATCATAAGAAAAAAGGAATGGGACTAGGTTCGATTTTCTGCGGTTTCGCTTCTGTAGCGAGCATTTTGATTTGACAACTTCAGACTCGGTGTGTGATAGGACCTTACATCCTGGAAATCACTTCTTATACTGTATAGGACAATCAAGGAACAAATCAATAAACTGCACCAATCAAATGAACCCAAAACATTATAAAATGAATTGCCCACTCTTTTCTCTGCAACAATGCCAGTTGATTCATTTCCATTTCCAAGTGCCCACCAGAGACCAATTTATGTTTGGCCCAGCCAAGGAGATATCGCTGGCTAAAAATAATTCATGCAGTATTCTGTCATGCTCTTTTCTCCCCTCAGGGTAATTTTTCAACAATACGCTCTCCTGTGAATAACAGAACCTCCTTTGTGGTATGGCTCCTGGGAGGGCCCAATTTCTGCCAAGTCAAACAACGGCTCAGTGCTCAGGGCTGGTAAAAACGGAGCGAGGGCCTCACAAGACACTAGGGCTGCATAGCACACAGCAGGTACCTGGTTACACGCAGCCCGACCGTGGTAATCAAGACATCAATCAGTACAGAGCACAGACAAAACAAAGAACCATTACTTCAAATCAAAATGAATCAGTTATAGACTTACACAACAATCATCATCTAATCATTTGCTCATACCTATGCCGAGCCAAACCTGTATGATTTTTTTTCTTGAATACTAAGAATTGTATCTCTTTTCCATACAATGACAGCGGATGGGAACTAGAGACTATCAAACAAAAATAAACAAGTATATAATACTTGAGTATAATATTCAATCTTAAGCTCCTTGCATACTGAGTTCGAAATTTCGTATGCGTTTTATACATATATATATATATATACTATATATTTATTATTCTTTCCTATCAAAATGTGAAAACACAGAAAATTGAAACTGGTGGGAATTTTATTTATTAGGGATGAAAGTTTCAAAGCCATTGTGTAAATGCAAATGACACAACATCAGATCTTATTTATTTTATTTATATAAGATAATTTCAGACTCAAAGACCTTTACTCTTATTTAAGGATTATTTAGATATTATAATAATATTTCTTAATATATTAAATGTTATTTTTACACATTTAAGTAGTTTATCAATGTTGTTTTTAAATATTTCTATTTACCTTTTTATTGCAGCTTTAGTAAAAATATTAGTACTTCAAAGGTACTATATTTCAGTTCTTCAGTACTTTATATATATATATACATATATATAAATTTATATAACTTTTTAATTTATTTCACTTTTTAAACTTATTTCACCTTTATTTTAATTATAAAATATTTTATAATTTTATCATTTGAAATATTTTTTCATTTTTTAAAAATTGCAATTTTATTCATTTATTTTTTTATTTTTTTTGGAATCCAAAATTGATCAATAACCATTCTGCTCCAGTGTCTGCATTTTTTTTTTTCCTTATTTTTAAACAGCAAAGCCTTTGCAAATTCACAGACATAGCTTATTTTCATTGACACAGCAGGTAGCAGAGAAACTCACGAAGGAGCCTCTTTAAACGAACAGTTCTTCTGTGTGCTTATTTCTGCATTTGCTTGTAAAGATCAACAGGGACTGTGTCGACACTTTCCACTGTTCTAATGTGGTCAGCTTTATAAGCTCATTTTATGCCATTTTGCACCATTTGACTTAATAGCAAACCTCAGCTGGACACAACAGCAAATCCTTCAAATTAATCACCCTGGTGCTGCAGGCCGGCAGTCAAAGCCTTTTTATTATAAAGTTTTTAGCTAATGCATCTGGAACATGGCCTTCAGCAACAGGGCACATTCCTCTAAGTGCCCTCTGACACAGCCTTGACCATATCAGGGTTCACATCCCTGGACATGCTTGTGTCCACACAGGTCAATGACAAGCACAAAGCGGGTGTCAATAAGTGAGCATTATCAGCATTAGTCCTGAGAGTTCCTGACAGAGTTCATGATCCATTTTGTTTGGAGATCATTCTAATTCGTCTCTTTTGAGAATCTATAAAAAAATGGCATAATCCTTGTCATCAAACCCATACTTTGAATTGTTGTGCTCTTTAAGTCAGGTCTTGATAAGATCACTATCAAAAGATTCGCTCTAAGCTATAACAATATTTTTTGACACATATCTCATGTGACAGCAGAGTGAAAGGATTTCCAGGAATTCTAGCATAATATCCCTGAGCTGAAATATTTCATGAAACAGCACATTCAGCTGTTATCAAATAATCTACATAAGCTCCTGCTCATTTGATGAACTCTGGCCTGAGTGTCACAGTCTGTGCTTAGGTCAACACTAGACGGTAGATTCAGTAATATGACCTCTATGACCAAACAATGAATTCTATGTGGGAGCGTAACGTTTGACAGGTCTAAAATGCCAAATCTGCATGCTCAGATAATTAGCAACCCAATTTTACTACTAAAATGCAAAGTTTGGGTTTTATTTTTCTAATAATTATTTTTAGTCATTTTCTAGAATGCAATTATATATTTAAAAAATTGTAAAAACATATTTCTTGCAAAAGGCGTGTTTATCCAGACAGCTTACAACATGAATTTCTTTTAAGAAATGGCATAAATGCAATCCAATAATTTGATATACAATGATAACTACATATTAATTAAAAAAAAGTTGGAGTGATATCATATTAACTCATATTTATAATCTACTACTTACAAAACATATTTGATTACAAGTTGTAGTAATACTACAAGAAAAATCATTACAATAAATAATAAAAAAATCACAATAAATGTCAAATGTTTATTTATTTCAGGTTTAAAGACAAATGTTTGCTCCAAAGTTAAAGATCTAATTTTTTTGTTTTCTAGTTCCTAGTTCCAGAACTAGTTTCTGCATTACCCAATGGTGAGAATAGTTATTTACTTTAAGAAAAAACATAAAATAAATATACAGCGGTGACAAATTTGCACCAAAATGCATTGGCCATCTAAAAAAAATAACAATAAGAAATAATAATAGTATATATATATATATATTTATTTTTTTTTTCAAATTTACACACATCAAGTTTTATAATAATTTGGCCAATCTTGTTGCAGTCTTGCGATGAAATATGGTTCCACTGAATATCCACACATCTCAGTATATCCAATAAAGCATGGGAAAATATCACCAACTATATTTTAAAAAGCCAAAACAGAGCTGTCTTTCCTGACAAAGACTTCTTTAGTCATGGTTTTGTCAAGATACACTTCTTAATAGGACCTGAAAGCTCCCCACGAGGGCCTGTTTAGCTTCATGGTCTTTTATTCTGACGTAAGGAGCAGAAAACATAATAATGACAGACTCATATATGATTCCCTTTTATTAGAGGACGACAATGTCATAAATAGGATGAAAACAGGCCACCGTCTGCTGGTGGAGCCTTGTATTCTGCCTTATGTAAGGCCTACTGTATCATGGTTAACCACATGTGATACAATAGCCAAACCACATGTGAGGAAGCATGTCAATAAAAGACGCATTAATCAAACGCTACAGCTCTGTGTTGTGTTTGCTGAGGTTTTCAGCATCTAAATGAGAGATACAAGGAATATAGGTGAGGTTTGGCAAAAAGGGACATATGACACGGACGACTACTGTAAAACATTTCCATAAGTCATACATCTTTACTGTCTTTCATAGCAAAGACAGTGAGGAAATTAAGGATCGAGGAGGAAACGATGCTGAATTTTAGGTTGCTAAAACAACCCTTGTGTCAGATACTTCTAAAGCACATGTGGTCTTGACCACGCAGACTTTCGACCATAAACTCTCCCTTGATCTTTCCATGATCATGTGGATCCTGAGGGTGCTAACAAACCCAGGTGTGATTAAGAGGGACTGACTGAATAGATGCAGAAAATAGCCCTCATGGCCCACATACAACCGGCTTTCTGAGGTAGCCAACACCTGGTTCATCTCTTCTCTATGGATGTGTGTGCCGTGACCCAGCTTTGAACTCTACAACCTGCCCAACACCACCGATCTCTCAGTTGTTTATGAATAGTTGGTCTCTCTTCTTTGTAAAGCCTGCTAGGCGAGCAAATTAAGTTTATCTTCAGAGGACGGATATGATGGGTCTTGACAAGAATGAACGTTTTGCACACGGCCTGATGGGAAGATGACATGTTTATTTGCTGGAAGAAGTAATGTTCCGACCTCCAAATCTTTCAAAACGGAAGTCTGTAGACTCGCAGGGAATTATGACACATTTCCTTAAAAATCTCCCACCACAATTGTTTCTCATTAACAGTAATCTGACTAAATGGAGATAAAATAGTGATTTTTAGCCAGTCTACATCATTTTATTTAAAGCAGATTTTGTGCATGTCTCTTTGGTGTCTCACACTTTGCTGACCCAGACCTAATTAACTTTAGTGTGAGATCCACATTCACGCAACTACTCTAGCATACAGTTTTTATGCATAGATTCATTTTAGGAGTCAAATGAAGTGAAAGCATGAGAACTGCATTACTTTGCTTTTTAAGGGCTCAAAGGAGAGAGAGAGAAAAAAATGAATATCTAATGTATTGCTTCATGACAACAATTACATTTAATAGACCCACTCATGTAGAGCCTTAAAGTTTCATGTCTCTCATTTAGACTTTTAGAAAAGATCTCAATGTCTCACACTTGCTCAGATTTGCCAATATACTAAAGTCAATAAAATTTCTTAGATTTCAACATGAATTCACTCACATTTCCCAAGAAGTTGTTCCTAGACAAGGCAAAGCAATACATCGTCCTCTGGGAAACATTGGCTTAAGCCTCCGAATAAATTGGTTTGTTTGATACTTTGTGAAAACTGTCAATGCAGCTTCAACCAATCAGAATTTAAAATTCGGCAAATTCTATTAAGCGTGATTTCTCAACAGCTTCACTGTTTTTGTAGCTGGAAATACATTTCCCTTCTTGATGTGCACTGCTGCTGATCATTATTTCTCTGTTGCTCTATATCTGTTGCTCTACATTGAATTTGAACAGCTGTTTTTTTGTTCAATAAACCTTATCCGCTTTCCCTCTCTTCACTAAGACAGCATTGATTTTGTCAAACAAAACCGCTATTGTCTCATATGAGCTGAATAGACAGAGAAGCATAAAGCACAAAAGTAAACTGTCTGTTCAAAAGAGATGAAACACCACAAACACTGACATCTGGATCCTCTCAGGGTTTAATCGTATAAGGTAAATGAGCATTTTCAGACTTTGGGATTAGCGCTAAATTGAGGGTCTGGACACTTTGTTGTTGCCTATCATTATTTTTTCCAATTCTTCTTTCCCCCTGTTTTCAGCTGAGCTGTTTATTCAGTTTATTTAGGTACACTGTTTAGTAAGGCATTTTAGTTTAGCTCTATACATAATCACCAAACAACAAGTCATTCTTTGGCACTGACCGAACACCATAAATCAGCCATTCATAAAATAACACATATACTTTGACCTCTTTATAACCCTTCCTGAAGTCATGCCTCTTGAAAACTGAAGAACAAGATACAAGCATTTTCCCAAAATTAGAAGACTTACTTAGGAACAGTTCAGAGCCTCTTTCATTCCATTACAACCCTAGAGGTAATGTGGCACTATTTAAAAACACAGAGGATGGGAACTGGGGAATGTTTGAGAGGAGGGAAACAGGGAGGGATATCATGCAAAAACACTTTGTATGACCTTGCTGCAGTATCATAACTACAGACACATGGGGATACAAAGAGAATATGAATAAGTTCTTTTATATATGTATAGGGTACTACAAGGCTAAAGGCCCCCTGGGGTAAAGGTCTTTTGATTTCATTTTTTCTCACAGCACTAAATACCAAGAGAATCCACTATAGCACTTTATAAACACCTGCTTGTCTTAATCCTTGAACTCATCACATTGCATGTCTAAAAGTAATAACTTTAGTTTTTTTAAACAAATTGCACTGCTCAGTATTTAAGTTATTTATATTAAAAAAAAATAGATAAATAAGTAATTATATGCACATACACTAACGTTTAGGGCAATATTAAATCTTAAATATTTGAACAAGTCTGGAATTATTAATTTGAATATATATATATATATATATAAACACACACACATAAAGTACACATACACACACTCACACTTGTATTATACACACACACATGCACGTATATAAGTACATATATATACACACACAGGTAAATATCTTACAGATGCCAAATATTTTTATTTTAAAGACATAGTCCTACAACACCATCTTACATTTTTGACCAAAAACAGTTTTTGCAGTTGTTTTTGTTTTTTGTATATCCATCAATGCAGCTAAATGTATAGAGAAACATGACCAAGTAAACTTGTCAAGCTGGTACGTTAAACAACTCTATAAGCCAGAGAGTTACTTGTGTGTAAGAAGCTGAGGCTATCCAAACAACTATTATAAAATTACAATCCATAACCCAAACACTGTGAACTGCAGTGAAAACAAACATGGGGACACACAGGAGCAAGAGAGCAAGGGCTAAACACAACTGCGCCTTTATAAAGAAGGGGAAAAAACGAGACATGACTATAAATACCATCTGACAGAATAATAACAAGGTGTATATGGCAATAACTGCTTAGTTTCATGCATGCTGTCCACCCCACGCTCAACAAGCACACAGCAAAACAAACAATAGCTTAGAACTGTGTTCCTCTGAGTGAGCGTTTGCAGCTTAATCAGATAAAGCACAGTGCCACAGGTTCACATGTTCACATGCTCAAAGAAGAGACTCAATCACAGCCAAAGAATGCAGCTCTAATTAGGGGTCAGCCTCTAGACTTTCATCCGCTTTAGTTACCAGAATAAATTATTCAAATTTGATTCAAATAATAAATGTACGAAATCCTGCAGTTGTATGTATTATAAGGTGTACATTTTCAGGCTGCATTATAGTATTAGCAGTTGCATTACTTTCTTAGAAATCCCTCTCAAAACTCAACTCTAAGAGCAAAGGCAGATTACTTATCTGAAAACAGTTTTGTATTAAGAAACCTAAGCTGTGCTCTCAATGAATGGCTCAAAGCTTTTGAACAAATGCCACTCAGTTTACCTTGGGGCTTACAGCAATGGTGTTTTATCAAATCTTGTAGTAAAAACTTAACATTCCCTTAACTGCCGCTCAGTTTAGTTAACCTAATGAATGTCGCAAGCTTGGGGAATACTTGTAAAAAAAATTAAATAACAAAATAAAATAGGAAATTGTTTATTAAAACTTGGATGTTGCACAGCCCATACAGTAAATGGCCATGGAGAAGTGTATTAACCCTGATTGGAGTTATTTAAGTCAGTAGTCAAACAGATGGACAGGAGAGAAGCAGGGCGCTCTTGTACATGGTCGGTCCCCTGTTGATTGTCATGAGTGGAGTCGGAGAACATAAGCCGCTATGAAGAGAACAAAGAACATGACTGAAAGGACAAGCCATCAGCCCCTCACTCTATTCAAGACACTCCCTCTCCTTTCTCTCTATTTAGCTCTCTGATCCACGAGCAGACCCTCCTCCTCGCCAACATCTCTCATACATATGATGCATATGACATTTCTAGGGTAAACAGAGCTGTTCCTTCTATACAGCATGCAAGACAGTCAGTGTGAACAGTTCATTAAACGATGATGAATGCAATTTCGAAAAAGAAAATACTACTGATTAAAGATGAAGTAATTTCTGCATCACTAGAGTGCAGAACATTGTTTTTAATAATGATGTTTTCAAACAGGCTTCATGTTTATCCCATGTCTTTCACTGACTGGCCAAACTAATAGTCCTGTCCTCAATACATTTTACTAATAAGAATAGAATAGAATAAAATAATACACATATTTATATTCAAATAATAAAAATATACGTGTGAATTCATCTTTTGGTCACCACAGCTGCATTTACTTGATCAAAATTACAGGAAAAAAATTATATTAATAGTCATCATGTGAAGTGGATCAAAACCTTTCCTCAAACTAAAACTATACCCATTCTTGTTTTAGGACAACTTTGAGGAACTTGTATGATCGACTTTAAATGCTGAGTACTGTACAGCATATATATATATATATTTAAATTATTTAAAAAAAAAATATATATATATATATATATATATATATATTAAAATGTTTAGTGCATGTGTTTGTAATATACACACATATATACATTATATGTATGAATATACCAACACACTCTCTCAATTTTCATAAAGGAGGCTACCAGTTATGTCACGTCCTATGCGATGCTGAACTATGTTTTCCCAGTGTTATTTTCCAGCATGTTTAAACAAGACATATCGCTGTTTATGTCAGCCTTGAAAATGACTGTTTGTGTTTGTGTTCTGTATTATCATAGGAGACTTGCTTCTCTGACAGCAGGCATGTTTGAAGCCCAGATCATGTATTTCAAAGGGGATTACAGATATGTTGATAGCTATAGGGCAAGATCATGTAGTCTTGTATGACTGGTAAACCACATTGAATGAACAATGAGCTAAGTATTTGTTATGGCGTATGCCAGGGATGACAAGTGAAGTATTACACCTTTGATATGGAAAAATGCTTCAGCTTAAATTACAGTCAAGTTCTGAACATGAACATGACTTTTTTTTCTCCCTCTCTCTTTAACCAGTGAATGAAAAGTCTTAAGAGTTAACCAGAGAATTCAAGTAAAATCCATTTGCCTAAAAACCACAGATGACGCAGACCATTTTGGTCAATAGAACAGGTTTAAGGGATTCCAAGCGTTGTCACAGAGGTGTCCTGACCTTATTCAGTGACCTAATCCTATGAGCTCACACTCTGTGTGTTCACTTGCGAGTTCTGCATGACTGCTGCTGCCCTAAGAGATGCAGGGAGGGAGTTTGGGTTCCGCCAGTTCCCTCATCGACACTGACCTCATTCACATTATCAGTGCGGTGTGAGAGAGGTGAGCCCTCCCGGTCTAATCCCTTGACCCCAGTGCATTAAAGTGACCGTTAGTGGACATGCAAGGTCGGTCTGTCACCCCAACCCCCTCAAAACTTGGATAACGGTGGGGGTGGGACCATGTAAGTTGGTGTGGAGGGATAATATAGCATGGCCGATGAGCGGTGTGGGAGTCTGTGAAAATGCTTGGTTCGTGAGCCGAGCGTTTTAAGCAACTCCCAAGCCTCTGTATCACTTTTTGACCCCCTGTGAAAGCCAGGACGTTTCTTCATTTCACTTCTAATGCACTGAGGTGATTCTACTAGAGTGTATCATGGAAGTCCTGCATTTAAAAACCGTAATCTGGACTTTTTATGTCTCTCAACTTTTCTCGCCATTCTGGGTTAATCTGTCACAATTCTAAGCTAGAATGATGAGATGTAAACTCCTTAATGCAAGGTACAAACTAAATTGTGACATACAGAATTACAGTTGTGAGTACCATTGCAAGCAGTGTTGGGAGTAACGCATTACAAATGTAATACATTCCAGTAAATTATTACTTTTTGCTGTAACGCATTAATGTAAGGCATTACTAATCAAGTTTCAGTAATATTTTACTCGGTACATGTTCAGTAATGCTTGCGTTACCACGTACTTTTAGACTAAATTTTTATTGTTCAAAAAACAGTTAGACACAAGATACTAACGTGTAAAAAATGTCAGCTCCATTTTCTGTTGGTGTTCAGTTATTATCCATGTGTGCTGTATAGGTTCGTAAATGAATACTAAAGGACAGCTTCTATATACAGTATGTGTAAAGCAATTTATTTCATTCATCTCGCTCTCGCCGGGGTAACCTTGTATGTGTGACGTGGCAGGTTTTACAGGAGTGTCGCGAGGCAACTGGCCCAACAGTGGAAAGATTTCTTCCTCTGTGTTCCAGGTCTGAGGCTATTAGCTCTGCCCGGCTCGCACTGGCCAGTGGCACGAGCACACCTTTTGTTTTCCTTCTACCAAAACAGCTTTCAGTTTTGTGTGCAATGGCAAAATAATTATATTTCGTTTAGGTTTGTTTTAAATTAATTTAGGAAAATGCTTGGAGCATTTTTGTTCATTAAATATAAGTTTTAGTTTTTTTAAGTAACGACAAAGTGGCCAGCGGCAGACAGTGCTGATTATTAACTATGTTTGATCAATTTAACTTTTCAAATCTTCACAATTTGTCTAAAATGCAATCAAAACATTTCAAGCATATAACAATGTTTAAACATTAAAGCACCTCCAGTGAAAACTAAATGGCCGTATTATTCCGAGTATAACATCATTAAGAACAATAAAGGTTTTACATTTATTTGGGTGCACTGACAACATCTTGAACAGGAGCGTTTCACAAAAATGAACCGAAACTTAGCAAAAAAAGACATGAATACAAAAAAGCTTTGAATTGCCACTTAACAACAACAACAAAAATCTAAAACAAAAACTCTTTCATTATTATTTTAATCCATAAAGATGACTTCACAGTGCTTCAGAGGAGATGGCGAGTCAGGAAATGTATCTTTGTGACACGGACTCAGAAAACACGAAATAATTTATATATCTTCCTATTATTTTCCTCAGACATATTCCTGGTAATTAGGCTACTTTTTCCGATGCTGTGAAAAGCTTTAGTCTACTGCGTGTATTTGAATGCAGGACTCTTCAGCTGCGCTGACGGCACGCTCTCTGTAGTTATTTTGGTGAAAGTAACTCAAAAGTAATACAGGAGTATGCAACGCATTACAATTTTGAATCAGTAATATTGTAATGTAAGGAATTACTTTTAAATAACAGTAACAAGTAATAACCCTAACTTGCACAACACTGATTGCAAGATATTAAACAAGTTTATACTGTATCTGGCGATTATTACTTTTCATAGTCACTCTAAACTTAGTATCTATTCACCCTCCTGTTGTTCCAAGGAGTATCTTTCTTCTATTGAAAACAAAAGAAGATATTTTAAAGAACTGTTTTTGTCTTTATAATGAGGGTCCAAAACATCGTTAGACCTCATTGACTCATTGGGTGATTTTTAAGTGCACTATCCTTTTTTTTCTGAAGATTGTTAGACAGTTTATGTGCTGATAAAGTGCTCCAATAAACTGTTTTCACAACGTGAAGCTCCTTTAGCGGTGTACTCATTGTTAACAATGGTAAACAGTTGGAAGCCCCTTTCAAAGGGGATTATATCAGGTCAGGTGCATTTAGACCTTGATTACCCTTGACATATGTTTGACCATTATGTTACTGCTGCAGAATCAAGACTTATTAGGGGCCAAGGAGAAAAAAAAAGAGGTCATCAAGGCCAAGACGCCCCTAACATCACAAGTAAACAGTCCTCCGGTTTGACCAATGACTGCTGAGTTGACACGAGGCTTCCCGTGTTCCCGTGACAGAGGAGTTTGCAAGTGCATGTGAGGATTCATCGAATGTCTGATATCAAAGTCATAATTATGATTAGTGTGAATAGATTTGTGAAGGACTAAAGTATATCATTTTTTTAATTACTTGGAAAGGTGGCTTTATATGGTGAATACAATTATTTTAAAAAAGTGTCAAGGCCAAATAAGTAAAAAAGAGACTTAATTTTAACTAGGTTAATTAACTTAATTAATTGTTAATTAGACGTATATATGTAGGGATAGTCCACCCAAAAACTTCTATCATCAATTATTCATTGTCATAGTTAAAAAAGGACATTTTGAAGAGTGTTGGCTATCAAATTGTTTTGGTAATTACTAACTTCCACTATATGGACAAAAACAATAAAACATATCTCAAAATATCTTCTTTCTAACACCACAAAGAAAGAAAACATCATTTGGAATTGCATGCAGGCAAGTGAATCGTGGGTGAAGAATTACCTGTTTATTTATTGGATGGAGAACAAAAACACAATATACTGACTGGCAAATATTTAAATGTGATTCACCTTCAACACATTTGATTCATTGATCAGCACATTATGCAATTAAAACACAGCCCTAGTTTAAACCCAAGTGTCTGACTCAGATAAAACAGCCAGTAATTATAGAGAAGTGTTCAAGAGAAGTTTAAGTGAGGGGCAAGAGGCTCAGAAAGAGTAAACCGTCTGTGAGGACACTGAAATCACTTCCCCAGCTGGGCCAGGTGGACTTTTATAAAGGCTTAAGACCAAACCAATGCTACAGGTGTGCCACATATTATCCCAATACAACATGAAACACTATCACACATCTGTAATCAGGTTGAACGCACTCAAAACTTTTATATTAGAGAAAGAGGCATGACACTTGTGTCTTGTCTAAATATTCCACTGACGCAGGGACCTAGGGAGTAGAGCCAAAACTGTGCATTCCCATGAACTAGATTATACATTGTATCTAGAGACACAAAGCTGTGGATTGTTTTCAGCCTTGTATCCATTTGTTTTCACTGCTCTATAAAGCTTTAATGTGCAAGACTATGTATTAGTTCTGAGAATGACAAGATAAATGCTCCTCAAGGTCTTGTCAAGGCATGGAACCTATCTAGACAATTAGCATGATGTTTCTTCACATTAATCACAAGTCAGTGAGTCACAGCTTGACATGCAGGCAAGGTTGTACAAGGGTAGAGATGACATAAATAACATAAAACATTAGTGTGGCCTATTTAAAGCATACGTAAATAAAATCATCTTTAATGTCTCAACAGGCAACCAGAGTCGCACATTAAATTCATCTGAAATAGGGCATTGAGATCTATATATGAGCAGTTTGTGTGCTAAGAAATGTAATTAAAGCATATCTGTTTATGTTATACTATAAATCCACTGGATTGTAACCTAGTCTGAGAAATGAATGTGCAAATATTAAATAATACATTTCTAAAAATTGTAATAATTGATAAAATATTAGAAGTGCTCAGGAAAAAGTAGTTTTCCTTTAAAAAAAAAAAAAAGGGATGTCAAATTACTTAAAAAGGAAAATGAACATTCAGTGTGCTTAAATTCAAGAAAATAATTCATTAACTAAAACTTAAAATGTACTATTCATTTTGGCACACATGGGACAAAATAAGCACTTCAAATATACACTACAGGCTTTTGTTGACACATTTTTGGATATGTTTTGACATCACACATGCATTTTACACTTTGTATAACCCTCTACTGATTGAGAATACAACAACCTGCATTGTGTGAAGCAGTGGAACGAAGGACTAATTCAAAGATTTCACAAGGAAACTATAACTCTACAAGGTCAACAAAGAAGAGCTTTATGTGCTATCCCGCACACACACACACACACACACACACACACAGAGCACAACAACGGAGCCTAAAGTACTGTAGAAGAACCCCATCTTGTCAGTAAGAGTTTTTGTATTAAGAAACTTATACTTCTTTTTTCAACAAGGCTGCATTAAACTGATCAAATGTGACAGTAAAGACATCTATAAGGTTCCAAAACATTTCTATTTCAAGTAAATGCTGTTCATTTGAACATTGTATTCATCAAAGAATCCTGAAAAACTATGACCATTTCCACTAAAATATTAAGCAGTATATTTGTTTTGCATTAATAAGAAGAAATGTTTCTTGAGCATCAATCAGTATACTGTGTATTGGGTGCTGGAAATTAAAAAGTAAATTACATTTTGAATTACATGTATAGCTTTTATTTTAATTTATTTTTATAAATCTAACACATGGCTATATTGTTTTGCAAAAGGCCAGAGCATTTTATATTAATTTATATTATTGCATTGATGAATAAGCACCTAGGCATGTTTTAAGGCTCCGAACTCTTTAAGGATGGGAAAACCAGTGAGACAACAGTAACATCGTTCCAAAAGAATTCCAGAACAATACATGATACACACATCAGACTTATTCCAAAATGCTTAATATGACAAATATCATAAAACACATTTGTTACTTGTTATATTTTATTATCAAACTAAATTGCAAAAAGTAAATCTTTAATACTTCAGACCCAGACACTCATTACTGCTCTATAAAGACTGTTTAATTGTTTTCCCCACTTTCTTTTTAAAAGCACAGGTATTTTCCCAAAATTCATTTATACTCTCCTGTTTCAGCACAAAGTTCTGTTGGAGTAACAAAGAAATGAAGTCATAAATGGCAGTAATTGAACCGCCATGTGACCTCCTCGGAAAGAGATGTTCAAACCAGTGCACATGAAGAGAGAGGACAGTGGGCACAGCGGGGCCTGCGATTCCCGCTGTAGTCACAAGACTAATCTGGCAGACATGTGGCGGGCAAATAATGACCGCATGCCATCACCTCGCTCGTTTCTACAACGGGGCCATCCGAGGACACCAATCCGACGCGCTTAACTTCTGCAATCTCTGACCCGAAAGCCTGAGGATGCAGTCCAAATACAGCCTTCCGATGACAGTACTGAGCTTTCCAGTACGCGGCTCATAATACAGTAAAGACATATTGCTGGCGCTGGAGCCGTTGCTCCGTGCCAGATTGGCCACCTCTCAAAGGGCTCAAAATCCCATAGTTCTTTCTTTACCACTTTCTTTTATCTCTTGATCTTCAAGCTGTCCCCGTATATCCTTTTTCCTCTAGGTGCCTGGATTCAGCCCGATTAATCCCGTGTAATGTACAGTCTCTATTGATGTGCTAAATGACAACTGAAAAGTGGAGGTTCTGACCCCGACTCTTTCTCTTCCTTTGGAGATGGATCGGAAAAGGGCCTCCCAAGGTGGCAGTCTTTTTTATGTCTGGTTTCATGAAGGCGTATTCAATGATAACGGCCATCAAAATGACAGGAGCCTTTATGATAAGCGCGTCCCGCCCAGCGCTGAATAGATGGACAGTGATAGCGATGCTCATTGTTAGCACGCTGGTGGAGTAGTGTATCCTATAGAGTGGGCGGAGCCTGCGAGACACGACGCTGAATAGGCGTGTAGGGTGTCCATGCCCTTTGGTGCCCTTCCAGGTGTGGGAAACACAGGGCAGAAAGCACCTGCAGGGCCGGCGCGCTAAATCTCATTGTATCGCGTGCCAATATGGTGGATGATGGTGTGAGAGATTCTCAGCCCGGAAGAGTCTTGTTTCATTCATCACATTGTCCGTGAATGGACCGAGATATTCCACCTAATACGCTGACAAAGACACGAGTGCACATCATTCAAAACCTGCCTGTTCTGTGAGACAATGAGCAGGCTCCTTAGATGCACGAGATAACAGTTACACAAAGAGCCAAATGAGAATTAATCTCTGCCACATGCCCCGAACATTAAACTGCGGCATCAATCATTTGGTAGTTTTAGGGCGCAGAGTCGATGTTTGCTTTGCTTTGCCATTCTTCGCATTCCGCGAGGAATCCTAAACAGGACCGTTGGAAATGGTCTCAACACTAAATGGCAGCATTCTTCAAGACAAGTTTTAACAAATAATACGGCTAAGGTTGCCTAAGCATCATTAGATATCCTGTAATTAGCACTTACCAGGCTTGAGCTTACACTTAAAGGGAAAGTTCACCCAAAAATCATCATTTGCTCACCCTCAAATCAGAAGGACTTTCGGTCTTCTGCAGAAAACAAAGGGAGATATTTTGATGAACTGCCAAAAAAAAAAATAATAATAATAATAATAATTCGACCCAATTTCACCCAGAAATCATTATTCACTTCCCCTCAAACCAGTAGTACTTTCTATCTTCTGCAGAACACAAAAAGTTATTTAAATAAATGTTTAATATATATGTCTGTGTGTGTGTTGGCCCGAACCTCCCAAAAATCATTATTTCATCTTTCAAATTCTTTCTTCTGCAGAATATGAAAGCAGACATTTTGATGAACTATTTGGCCCATACCCCAAAAAAATCATCATTTATTCACCCTGAAACCAGCAGAAAGAGGTTTTGAAACTGTTTAATCTCTTTTTTTTTCCGTCTTTTGAATCGTAATAAAAATGACCGAATTTTCATAGTTCACCCAAAAATCATTTACTGTTTTGATTGGTTGGACTGTCTTTCTTCTACAGAACAGAAAAAAAAATATTTGTACAATAGTTTACCTATTTTTGCAAATAAAATAAAAGTCAAAAGGCTCCAAAAAGTAAGCAAATGTGGTTAAGTAATTAATTAACCATTTTTGGGAAAACTATCTCTTTAAGAGTCAGTTTTGTGGGGATTTTATTAAACCTAAAACAGTAAAGGTGGGATATATAGTACATACAGTGCCATTTTGGTGAAGGGGATGAGGAATCTGATCTGTTGTACATCTGACAAAGGGTCTAAGCATAAGCTTTGGCTTTGTAAGCCCTGCACAAACCACAATGCATTTGTTGTTCTAGGCCATCCGCCATGCTGTACCCTTTCTCCTTGCCACAAATTTAACCTCAAAGCAACAGAAAAGCGTCCTGTGGGGTTATTTTCTTGAACGGGACAGAGGCGATAATTGACTACGGAAGGACAAATCAGACTCAGTTTCAGTCATGCAAAACCTGCCCTGAGATTGTACGACAAGCATTAAAGAAAAAAAAAAAAACACATTTAATAATATTTGTAAAGGATTTGATGTCAGTGGCAAATTCTGAATCGGGAAAGAAGTACTACAAACAAATCTTCACGGATTAAAATGGTTAGGTAGAAGGATGTAGTACTGTATCATTCACAGCGACATGGAGTTGTAGGCATTTCGGATTAAAGAAAATAAGTATGTCATTGCCATGACTAAGTGCTTTCCCAGAAACACAGACTTCCGTTCAAAACATGCAGATTTGGTATATTTATAGCTCTATGCTGAATTTCTTTTACATAACTCTTCCTGACCAATTTATCCACGAGCAAGAAAAGATTGTCAAGTATGTTGGGGATTACTGGACATCCTAAATGTTTGCTTGTTTATCTCTTTTTAGACTCCATTTATTGTCGAAGACTGCAGAATGGCTGAAATATGCTACTCTTTGTAATCTGTTCATTTGTTTGAATATAAGTCCAATTTAAAATGTATCTCTTGAATATCACGTCAGGATATGATGGTTTTTTTTTAACAAACGTCCACGCTCTGAAGCAAATGATGGGGGATTTGCAAAACCATCTGTTGGACAAAAGCCCTTTAAAAGCACGCTAATATGGACTTAAGATATTATTTTATCCACAGGTGGGAATCTGCAGGCCTTACTGAGTAAACAAGGGCTGATACATAACCATGTTTGATTATTACAAACAATCAAACAACTAACTATTGAGGCATTACTCAATGCAATTTTTTTCTATTGTTATTTATTTTAAATTTGCATTTATTGTTATTTAATGACCCTCCCTCTCAGACATTACAAGCAATTTGATTACAGGAACACCAAACTTAACAGAACAGATTGAGGCATGTCTGTCGACCAAAATGTTATGTGACCAACATGATTAATTTCATATTCAGACAGAGGTATATATTAATATATAATTAATTACATTAAATAAAAGGCCATGTAATCATTTCCATTTCCATTTTTTTTTTTTTTACTTGATGGACACAAACCAAAAGGATAAGTTCTTTCATAACAAAAGAAATTTGGCATCAGAGCAAAAACAGCTGCTTCAGTTATGCAACACTTGAGATAAAAAGTAAACTGTAAAAAAATAACATAACAAAACATATTCAAATGACAACAATCTGAATCCAAATAGTATTTTAGATATAAAATTATACTTTGGCTCAGTATAATAATTATTGACTGCAACCTGTTCAATCAAAACTTATATATAAAATATAAATAAATAAAAATAAAAAAAAGCAGCATACAAAATGTAATGGATTAATTCAGCTTGGTTTCCTGATGGTGCAGCTCTTGATGCTTAACAGGAGGGGAGGGAAAAAAGGCTCTTATGAGATTAATTGCCAAAACATTAAGCTATTAAAATCTTATCTTCAAATTAATCATTTAGAGAAGTCCCGGAACTTATTCATGCTCAATAAAGGGGATTAAATCCCAATTAGCAGCCCTCTCCTCCATCAGATAGGAATCAATCTGCTGTGAAGGGTCTGAGTATGCGGAGCGGCCTTACAGAACCTAAGACTCCTGCGGTTTTCCTGATTAGCTGTGTCCTCACTAAAGCTGATAGACATCCTGCTGCCTTTCAGTAAACCACACATCTCTAACATAACCAAACTTGACAGATGCTATTTTTCTTTTTCAAACCCAGAGTTTTCTAAACCCACTTTCCATAAACACAGAAGTCAGTTGCTTACTGTCAATTACCGGGTCATCCTTTGAAAATAGCATTTTTTTTTATCTTCAATGAGGACCATCTCACTTTAAGATGAGGAAACATCTCACTACAACACTGCAATGCATACTAATATTATTGTTTTCCTTTCAAAAACTTTTAATTGGTTAAACATTTACAGATTTATCTGCAAATAGACAGACCACTCTGATTGGATTTAGGTTCATAGAGTAATCAGACCAAATTTAATCCATAAATACGTCTTCATCTCCAGGTCCCTGATTTTTGCTGCCATCTTTGCTCAAAAGATGAAAGAACTTCACGAGCTAATCAGCTGAGCTGTCAGCCACAACAAAATGAGGGCGTCAGTGCCGGCCCGAAGGGTTGTGGGACCCTAGGCGAGATTAAAAAATTGGGCCCACTGGTGTAAAAACAGTGGGAAGAAAGCACAAAAAAGACAATTTCAAGATATACCTGTATATGCTGTTGAATAAACACGGAGGACGCACAATCTGAGTGGGTAGCACAAAACATCAAAACTTTGACAACAGTTATGGATATACAACTTATGAAACATATCAA
>JAUCMU010000151.1:15350236-15364338 GCA_032275025.1 Enteromius treurensis
AACATATAAAGCGTAAAAAGTAGCGGCCCTAGTACTGAGCCTTGAGGTACTCCATACTGCACTTGTGATCGATATGATACATCCTCATTCACTGCTACAAACTGATAGCGGTCAGATAAATATGATTTGAACCATGCTGGCACTTTCACTAATGCCAATAGAGTACAGTTTCATTACAATACATGGGAAAATTGGAATGACTGTCAGTGGAGAATGGTCCATATGTAGTTATGGCCTTTTTTTCTTTTTGTCAACCCTAGTGAAAAAAATACATATGTTAATTATAAACAGTTTTTTGAAAATTTGTATTTTTGGCTCACCAAGGCAGCACTACTAAAAAAAATTGTATTAGTATAAAATAATAATAGTAAATAGTTATAGTAATAGTAAAATCTAAATATTGTGGATAATTACTACAATTTAAGATTATTTGCAATGTATTTCATTATGTAATTTATTCCTCTCATGGCAAAGCTGAATTACTTACGCATTACTTCAAGTTGGCGATTTGGTGCTTAATAAACATTTCTTATTAATTTTTAGAACAATTTAAAAAATTTGTGTAATCAGCTTTATTCATTCATATATTAATTCCCCCAAAAGAACAGCATTTATGTAGATTTAAAACAGAAAGTCTCTGTCACATTGCAAATGTCTTTACAGTCACGTTTGTGAGTTACCCGTTACCGTCATATTTAGGAAGGGACAGTTCACCCAAAAAGGAAATTTGCTTAAATTTTACTCACCCTCAGACCATCCAAAGTGTTTATGGACTACTTGTGGATTATTGAGATGTTTTTATGAGCTGTTCAGACTCTCATTCTGACATCACCCATTCACTGCAGAAGACTTACTGATGACCAAGTGACCCATCCCAATGAAGAAACAAACTTGTCCACAGTACAGCTTGAATGGCATTAGGGTGAGTGGCTTTTCAACAAATTCTCATTTTTAAGTGAACTATTCCTAAACTTTTAAATGGCAGTGTAATGTTATATTAATGTGATGATGATTGAAAAAACAGCATGACTGTGACTGATTATAATCCTCTACTGCTACACCAGCATTTTGACACAACAGAAGCCCACCTGATTAAAACTCCATCAACATTAGTCAAAATCACATACACATAAAAATGCAAGCTCAATTAATACCACTTTAAAGGATTTGTAAAAACTAATGGGAGATAAAAACAAAGTCCAAATAAATCTAGGTTTTTAAAGAATAGAAACACAGTCAAGTATCTGTAAAAGAAGCAGAGAGGATGAACTCGTGTTCTGCAGGTGTTTTTCACACTGCTCAACAGCTGAAGAGAAAGATTGTCACAATAAGGTCTTCATGCAAAGTCCATAGATAGTGAGTGACACAGTTAAGTCACCTTCCAAGGTCATAGCTGATACGGTTATAAATTATACAGCCAAAAGTATGTGGACACCTGGACACCACACTCACATGTGCTTTTTGAACATGTAATTTTCCAAACCACGGGCATTAATAGAGCAATTTGTGCACATGGCTATTGTCACGCTGGAGCTGAAAAAGCCTTTTCCTCAAACTGCTGCCATAAGGTTAGAAACACACAAATCTCTAGAATGTCACTGTATGGTGTAGCATTAAGATAAAGGGGTTGAAACAAACCTGTTAATTAGGAGTTGTTCACATACTCTTGGCCGTGCAGCACACTTCAAAGACATCTTAGGTGATCCATTTGTTTTTCAACTTGACAATGACTTGAAATAAACCCTAAAGGTGTACAGGGACTTTCTGGGGAACGAGGAACACAAAGCATTCTGCAGATGTTTTGCAAATAGCCAAGCGGATTGCACTTGTGAAGTTGTTAACATGTCGAAGCCAATTTAGAGGGATTTGAGACCCTGTTTTAACTAGTTTTCATTTTGAGAATTTTCTAAAATAGCACATTCTAAATAAAACATCTATGTCCTAAAT
Source organism: Enteromius treurensis (assembly GCA_032275025.1). NCBI lineage: Eukaryota > Metazoa > Chordata > Actinopteri > Cypriniformes > Cyprinidae > Enteromius > Enteromius treurensis. The sequence continues at coordinate 15,352,184 of JAUCMU010000151.1, forward strand.
ATACTCTGTTCCCTGTACTCTGGTCCAAGATAAAAAACAGAGCAGAAGCCACTGCAATGCAGGGGAAAAGGACAGGGCAAGCAAACACAAGCATGCTCTCACTTTGACTCCGATTCCAATTGGGTGAGCTGTTTTCGGTGGTAAATAGATAATGTTCACATTGTTTGGGAAAGACCCATCAGTCTTGCTTGAGAAACTGACTGAATCATTGCCATGAAGTAACTGAAGACAGGACAGTATCATACACTGAATTAATAGTTCTTTTGTCAAGGGGATTTTCTGAACTATTGCTCAAGCCGTTAAGAACCTTTCTAAGTGTTACAAAAGGTGTGAATGTTCATTACCATTCAAAGGTTTGGAGTCAGACATGTTTTTTTTTATATATAAAAGGAATTATTAAACACTTACAGTTTGTTAAAAAAAAAAAAGTCCCACTTTACATTAAGTGGCCTTAACTAGGTACTTACATAAAAAAAATAAGTACAATGTACTTATTGTGTTCGTTTAATATTGAAAAAAGCTTCTGCTGCTATTGTACATGTAGGGTTAGAGACAGGTTTTGGAGGTATGGGTAGGTTTTTTTTGGTTGTTAGTATCAATAAGTTAGTCTTAAGGTTATCTATAAAGCAAGTATGCTCCAAATAATGCTGACAAAATTCACATTTGAAAAGATATACATTTTTATAAATTGTAGTTCCGTCACTTCTACCAAAACGGATCAAATTTTTTTTGGATCCGTTTGATCTCATGAAATCTTCTGACCAATCAAATGCTCTCTACAATCTGTTGTGTCACGCAAACCGCGACAGCACTCACAGTCTGACTGGACTTTTTTGCTGCGTCGGAAATCACTTACTTCCCTGCTATATAGCACCCGAAAAACAGTGTGCGAGGCGAGTAGAATGTTCCGAATTCATAGTATTCGAAATTCTGTAGGCCCGGATGACCTACTGTTTCCGCCCGAATTCTGTAGTAAGCATACCAAGGAAAAAAACTTTGTTTATTTTGATTAAATTACACTTGTTTAACACAATCTAAATAAACTGATGACATCTCCACGCTGTTGTGACGACGCGTGACACATGACAACATCAATATGGCGGATGAAGTACATCCAAATTCCATTCATACTACCCACATTCATACTATATAGAACGTACTTTTTAACAAATAGGTAGTATGTTCAATTTTAAATGTAGTACCTACTTAAGCAGTATGCGATTTTGAACGCAGCATTCGTCTCCACTACAGAGACTCGGCTTCTCTATATGTCTTCCCTGTTCTTCCTGTTTCAGTTGAAATTATGTCACCACATGGAATATCGCTGCATGTTTTAGGCACTTTAGGGGAGCTTTAAGGGTGTAATTATAAATGTAATTACAGAAATTAATGACAAATGTAAATAAAATATAAGTACAATAAAAATCACAATAAGTACATTGTACCAAATCATTAATTAAAATGTAAGTACAGTACATACAGTAGATGGTAGTTATGGTCACGATTTCCACAATAATGTTTACTGTAGCAGCACAACTGTTATCAATAACAGGTTTCTCGAAGACCTGAAAGATCATTTGAGTAATGGCTGACGACAATTCAGCTTTGTAATCAGAGAAATAAATGACATTTTAATATCTAATAGATTAACATTCATTTTAGATGCTTTTATATATATAATTTTTTTTCCCAAAACCATAATAAATCTGATCTGTACCCCAAAATGTGAATTGCAATATATTTTATACAAATTTTGCAGAATATAACAATAAAGACTCGTTTCATAAATAAACATATCAAGATACATACCAACCTTGCAAAATAATGCAATAGAAGTAATCGTAAAAGTACACTGCTGACGCTCCTAGTAAGGGCTTCTATAACTTTACAGGCCCAGTTACAAGTTCCTCTTTGCCCTGCAGCCAAGCAAAACGAAACTCTTAAAATATAATGATTATCCCCTTCAAAGTGGGAGGGATGAACTTAGAAATATCTAAAAGTGGTTATAATAGTTGCTACGCCCCTGCGTTCTCTACATCCCAAGCACACATGATGACAGAGTATCTCACGTTACCAGAAGAGTGACACTTTTCTGTTTCAAGACATGCGCAAACATGTATGAAAGTCATGAACACATGCTCGCACTTACATGCGCACACACGTATGCCTGCATGCTTTGACATGCTCCAGATGTGTCAGCATTGAATTACATCACTGAGATGTGGTGGGTGACCTTTCAGCGGACTTTGCTGCTCGAGCTGCGCTGGTTTCATCAAAGTTATATGAGGAGAGGCATGAAACTGGATATGGACCAACTGCACCAAAATGTGGGCACTGAGCATTACTGTCAACGGCCCATTCACCCAGCGCTACACAATGCTAGGGTTTTTCCATTTGCTTTTTAAACAATTAGCAAAGGTAGATTGTTCTTTGTTTAAGGTTTATCTAAGACTCACAAGTCAAATCAAAGATTCTGTCATCATTTACTCACCCTCATGTTATTTCCAAAACTGTTTCCTCCTTCAGTGGAACACTAAAGAGATTGTTAGCATGATGGTGGCACTGGCTGTAAATCGGCACTTAGAAAAAGTTGTCAACACGTGTTTGAAGAGTTCATCTAACGTTTTCATGTGTAAAAGCACATCAGAACAAACCCACTTGGCTTTTGTTCATGCTGTTTTTACTTACTGCCTATCACAAAGACAGCATATCCACCTTAGTCCTCTGAAGCAAAAAAACAAATAAAAATCAAAGCGAAAAGTTGTTATCTGAGGTTATCAGCTCTAAAAACAGCAATAGTGCTGCCGAACAAAACACGCTACATGTGTGCACACGCATAAACACACGGCAAAACAGACACGTGAAGCAAAAACAAAGCAAGAAAGGAATGCTAGTGTAGATGAGGAAAGTCCTTTAATGCATTTGGTCAAGAATTTTTGTTGGGTGAATACATATAATTTTGACGGGCCATATAATTTGCACTTCTTAATGCAGCTGCGTTTAAAGGCACCATACGAAATGATCAAAATAACTGTTTCTAGAACTCCATGTCATGGTTCGGACAAACTGATCATCCTGTCCCCAAATCATTTCACTGGATACAATTTTTATAAGTCAATCTACAAATAGCCTACTTTTAGTTATCAATATTAAGCTTGGAGGAAAAAGTATGTCAGCACTGAAAACAAAAGAAAATACACACATGGTTCATTTTTAAAGGGTAAGTTCACCCAAAAATTAAAATTCTGTCATTAATTACTCACCTCCATGGTGTTTCAGACCCATAATACCTTCAAGACGTAACTCATGGGAGAAGAATGGTAGAGTTAAATGATGGTATTTTTGTTTTCTTGACACACACAAAAAAGGTATTATCCTAGCGTCGCAAAAAAAGACACACTGATGTCACATGGACTGTTTTACCAGTGTTTTTACTACGTTTCTGGACCTGGGATGATTTCAGTTGTGTTGCTGTCTATGGAGGGGCAGATCTGATATCATCAAAATATCTTAATTTGTGTTCTGAAGATGAACGAAGGCCTACTAGGTTTGGAACGACATGAGAGTGAGTACTTTTTATTTTTGGGTGAACTACCCCTATAAGAAGGATTCCATTTATTGCTGCACAGCGAACACTCACATGTATAACTGACCAATTATTTTCTGCTGCAGCTGATCCCTTTGAAGTGTAAACCACAAAGTGTGGGATAATCATAATGCCATCAGTTCTGGTTTTCTAACTTTAAATAAAAGGTACTGGTATAAACAGCTCATCACTATTGCTTACCAAAGAAATCAGCTTTTGCTGTTTTTTTTTTTGTTTTTTTTTATTATTTTTATCCTGAGGCTGTTGAGCCTGAACTCAACTCAAACTAAACTAACCACAAAACTGACAAAACACAGGCACTCATAATAACATCTCAACATCATGTCTAATCATGAGAAGAAAAAAAAGTTCAAATATTAGTGATGGACGATAATCATCGGCCGATATGTTTGTGCGTTTTGTCAGTAAAGCCGGTTCTGTAATCAGCAGTAAATGCCAAATAACAAAAAGTAAGTATCACATATATAACAGTGCATTCAATGGATAATATAATAAGTTTAAACTATCATTTTGTATTATAGGCTAAGTTAGATCATGTTTTTGAAATAAGTCTCTTATACGTTACATTTATATAAACAAAAAATTCATGGAATGACATCAATTTCAGTGCTTTTCTAGACACTGCTGATAAACGCAACTCATGTAAATCAACAGATGTCTCATTGTTAAAATACATACTGATTCGCTAGTAAGAATTGTATGTGGTGATAATAGGTATGTGTTTTTTGTTTTTAACAGGTTAGCATTTGGTTCTCAACAGGACCCTTTTTTATATGTGAGAGGGGTGTTAGACATTAAATATTTAACAGCTCTTGAAAATGCATATTTTATTTAATTCCTTGTGGAATTAATTATGTGTTAAAGCAGCATGTTGACATTAAACTGAATGCCATATTGGAAAACCCACGAAAGGACTGTTCAAATATATACACATATATACATACATTGTATATATTTCATATATAAGACAAAGATCAACAGCTTCTTAGGGATCATTGGATGCAAAATTCACACCCAGTGTTTTTCGTATCCCTATTTTAAAATACCCTTTTTCAAATCAGGCTGTTCTGAGAAACCCTGAGTAAGCCGTCATCATGTGTCGACTTTAGTGAAAGGGAAGACAAGATGTCTCTGATTAAGTGATTGAAGTGTTTTTCTGTTGAATGTAATAATGAATATTCGCCATTTACCCCCGTCATCTGAGCCTCTGAAGACCCCGAGGATTAAACATACTTTTATTTTAAAGGCACCAATAGGCTACTGATCTGCCTACATGCGTCTATGTTTGCTTGAATCATTTGTGATCCGGCTTTATCCACAGAAGAAGTGAGTATAAGGATTTTTATGAATCTTTGCAAATCTCTTTCCCAATAACATGCTAGCTTGCCAGTGTTGCGCTGAAGTTTACAGTATTCTTGTCACCCGGCAGAAGAGAGGGGCGGGGTCAGCAGAGCTCATTAGCATTTAAAGCAACATGGACTTGCTCAAAACAGCAGATTTTGACAGGGTAAAAAATTGTAACCGAAATTTGTTTTAGACTTTTCATTGAGTCCCTAAAGAATCATATTAACTTGTGTAAAATAGGCATCCAATGACCCCTTTAACCAATTTTATGTTTATTTGGTTTAATTACCACCTAATGACACAACAGCAGACCCACATAATTTACATAAATGACCCTCTCAGAAGATATGTATCCAGTTCATTTGTAAAGCTCAGCCTTTGACTACATCTGCTGCACACTGGTTCTGGTTAAGTTCAAATTATGTTCCAGTTAGAGTAAGAAAAGTTCTATAGAACTATATTGTCAATTGAACTAGTTAAACAGCCAAGTATACTTCCCAGCATGAAAAAGCAGGGAGCAGAGAAAGGAACATTGCAATTGTGGTGTCTACAAATGGTTGAGACGTATCCGAGGCTTTGAAGTTGTTTCCTGCTCTCAGGCAGTTCCCGTTCTTAAGGGCAATTTGGGTTTCAATCCAACAGGTCCAAGTTCTTGCTCCCCCTTCTCTCCTTCCTCCTTCCAAAATTCTTATTTTCCTCCCTCAATTTACTGTAAAGTACTCCACAATCTCCCCAAACAAGAGCAAAACCACCATCCGTTGAACCAATCTGATATATTGCAGATATTTAAAGGAATTGGCTTTCAAAAATGTGCCTCTTGTAAGCCACCGGCAACCTCACAGTCCAGTTACAGGAAACAACATGAAAGCATTTTAAGATGTTTGACCCAATTGCAGAATGCCGAGCGTAAACCATCTGGTATATTCGACTATATTCTATAAACATCTGAAACCTGCATCTAGCCACATACTCATTAAGATGTCATAGCAAAGTGGCATGTTTACGAGGTAATTTTCTGTTTGTTTACATGTTTAATAAAAAGTTGATGGCTGATTTTGAGGCTGAGAACAGCTGCGGAGCCAATTCTGACTTCTTGATCAGCCGAAAACAATTTTACGAATACCGGTTATCAAAACAGTTATTAAAAATGTCTGACATGGGAATGTAAATTCTGCGATACAGAGACAGAATGTGCCGGAATATGGTGATGATTAAAGGAATTCATGTAAAGCATTGTAGTAGGAACCATGATTACATGGCAAACCGTTTGTGGTTGCCTTTAATAGTTTGCAAAACAAGCAAGTTGAAGTGTATAGTTCATTGTCACAGGGTGTAACAAGAGAGCAAGGACAGAACAGCACATACTGTTCCTACAGTCGTTATTACAATTAAAATCTCGCTGTTAAAACAACAAAGCACATTTAATGAGCAGATAAATAACCTTTCAATTAACCAACTAGTGGCTTGTAAGCTAATGAACTTGTTGTAAGGCACTTATCATACGTTTTTTGTTTTTTAAGTGCTGTTTGAGTACCGTTATTAATTTCATGTATTGATTTGGCTGGGATTTTAATCAAATGGGAGTGGCTGTTGACCTTGATGTGGCCATTACAGAAGGCCACGTGCTCTGAATGCATGCGTCACGAAACCCAATGAAACAACATGAAACTATTTTCACAATACGCATATAATTAGGGAGTTAAGATGAGGATCAGCTACTACAGAGGTCGTCCTGGATTCTTGGTTTCCATTTGATAAAGGTAAAGCATTGTACAAGTATTATACAATAAATAAATATATATATATATATATATATATATATTTAAATTGCATATGAAGTTAATGAAAAATGAAGAAATGTTGTCTTATGCTCACCAAGGATGCATTTATTTGATTAAAAATACAGTAATTTGCTGTGCAACATACACACACACACACACACATATATATATATATATATATAAGTATAAGTAAACTATAAATAAGTAATTTATTCTAAAGCTGATAAAGCTGAATTTTAAACATTCAGTCTTCAGTGTCACACAATGCTTTAATTTATTCGTAATAATAATGAATATCTTATTAACTTTATATAGGGCAATAATAACGTAATTCTTATCTTTATTCATGTTTAAAGCAGCCAGGTTGCTTCTTTTTCCAAGACTCTTTGATCAATACAAAAATACATAAATAAATAAATTATGTGTGTGTATATATACATATACACACACACACACACAGTATAAATCTTTTTGTAATGATTTTGCATCCAGTCATGCATTGCAGCTGAATAAAAGTTTTACTTTCTTAAAAAACAAAAACTGCTGCACAAAATTATGGTTACTTTTAATATTTGAGAGAAAAAAATTCCTAGCCCTAACACTGTAAAAGTGAATTAGAAAGCAGGGCTGTGAAATAACATTCTATTTGTATATAGATACAAATAGAAAAATACTTGGAATCAAATAACAACCCAAAATGAACCAACAACTGTACATGGAATAAAACAAACGCAGAATACAAGAACGCCTTCTTTGTGAAAGGGCCTCATGTCCACATTAACATTCAAATGCATTAATTTAACCTGCTTTTAACTTACAAATGAGGAAAAACACAAGCAATGTGTCATACGAGCCCAAACTGTTAGCTGCTACATCAAACAGACTAAATAGCAAAAAGGATTGCTGTTGGCCAGTGATATGCTTATGTCCTATTATATGAAAACAAACAATACATTTACCTCTATATATGTAAATTAAATCATTAGCATAACATGTATTCAAATCAAAATGCAATCGATTAACAGTCATAATAAAAATACACTAAAGCTCCATGTGCCACCTTACACGATGCAAGAAGCATCAATGAAAGCTAAATGGCAGCTGCTAAGACTGATAAGAGCAGGGAGAGAAAAGGAGGGAAGCGGAGAGACTGCAGCGAGTGAGCTGGGGCCGGGCTGGCGTACGAGGGCCCCAGCTGCCCGGGTGTCAGGGTTAGTGGGACTTGGAGGCAGAGAGATAATCAGCTTTATTAGTGCTGCTAAAACCAATTTAGGAGCAGACTCAGGGGATCAGACGGGCCAGCTGTCCACAACCACCCCCACTCACTTCTCATAACCACCCCGTTTCAGTTCGTTCAAAACACAACCCAAAACAACAGGTATTTTAATTAAATTAACAAGCATCCGTTCGTCCTTATATTTAAAGGTAATGCAACAGTAACTATGCAAGAATCAATTTTGGAAAAGTTGCAAAACCGCTGTCACAAAGATATAACAGCAGTTACGTAATTAGTAAACAAATGTTAGTTTGTTAATTTTGGGAGCGAAAAAAATGATTAAATTATATAAATACACAGATTTAGCATTCTGGATGTAATGTATGATTCAAAGTGCCCAGAATCCACACACAATATATAAAAGCACACGGAATGTCACCACGATATATAAATGCACCGCATACATAATCAATAGTGAGTGTGATGACATCACAGCATTTCCTTCACTGGCGTCTGCCTTGTAATTACACGGTGGAAAGGAAATCGCGAGAGGAAGGGGGAGGGGTGAACTCAGAATGAGGCCGCAGTCTTCTTAGAAAGAGAGGCTGAAGTTCCAAGAGTCTCGTGACGAGGTGGCCCAGACAGGCAACTTTAAAAAATCTCACCTAAATCACTTTCCAGTCGGCGAGAGAGAGAGATAAGTCCACGCCATCTCACTCTCAGCCACAACAGTTCGACCTGGAATGAGAGCAGTGTCTACCTGCAAGTGGAAGGGAGGTAATTACTTAGCTAGTATTAAAATAAAGCCTGCAAAAGTGAACTGCGGTTAAATACACACAGGTTGCAAGTGCTGTTTAATTTTTTAGTAAATAAGAATTGAGGGAAAATTAATTGTTGCCGTTTGGTTTTGCCTTCAAAGGGAAAGCGTTAACCTTTAAACTATTGGCCTAAAAACTCTCACATGGGGTCAGACAGCGGAGAGGGATGGAAGAGTGAACGATGCAAAGGCAGATTAGATAATGAGCACATAACCCTTCACACTCTCTATAGATGCAGCTCAACACACTGACACATTCACCCCATCACTAAAGGTGGGATAAGGTGAATGTGTCGGTGTTCCCGTCCTCCTCCTTTAGTCCTGCCAATCCACAGTCAGTGACCCCCAAAAAGCACACTTAGCTGGATACTTAGGTAAGAAAAAAAGGTTGTAAGATAAAAACAGGTTTACTGTTTAAATGAAGACAAAGGGCCTTAAATGTGTCAGTTACTTTGCTGTCTATGAAGAGACAGAAACCTGTCTGATTTAATCAGAAATATCTTACAGGTCTTACAGGCTTGGAACGACATGTCAGTGAGTTCATTTTTAGGTTTTACTATCCTTTTAAACTTCAGAATAAAGATTACGTAATAGTTTTTATGGATATGTACATATTTATGTGTGTGTACACAATACAAACACCAGTCCCAGACAGAACAGGATCCCATTTTGTTCAAAGTTATGGGGGAAAAAAAGTGGTATAGGGACATGTTGTAGTTGTCAAGCTTAACAAAGGAACTATACCTGTGGTTACTTAGCTAGGGCACTTTTATAACCTTGAGAGAAACTGGCCTCAAATATCTAGACTCTAAAAAAATGAATTGCTAAAATGAAAATCACTTCTGGGAAAGGCTCTAATTTGTTTGCATGGCTTGGATATTTGTATCTAACACAAACTACCTATTTCTAATGAGCTTTTTCCCTTTAGAGGAAAACCTAAATATTCTGGAATATTTCACACTTTTGATCAGAAATGTTTATGATTTTTTTATGAAGTTGACTTAAAAATTAGATTACAATAATTATAAAACTGTCTGACAACAATATGCACTTGTTTGAGGTTTAAGGAGGGAAACGTCCTCATTAATTAACTGTCTCTTATCTCTCAAGCCAAACAGTTTAATAAACAGGAAGCAGGTGGATGGATGACAAAGCAGAACACACTTAGCATTTCGCGTGGCACCTTTCCCTGGATCCAACGCTCCACGTGAAAGCTAAAAACCTTGGCTTTATCGATACGTGTTTGGGTGACCTAATGTAGCACATCCTGACTTTTGACACTCTAAGCTCTTGTCTACCTGCATAGTGTGTCATCCTGCACGTATGTGTGTCTGTGTGTGTTTGTGAGCATACACACAGGGAAAACACCGCTCCCTCAAGCCTGCTTGAGCCAAATCCAACTTAATCCGCTGTTTAACAGTTGTTTAAATAACGTCTATTAACATTAACTGGGCTGCTGAATGGGGGGCATTTAACTCTCGCAAAAACAGACAGCGGGGCCTCGAGGGGCGCCTAGAGCAGCATTTCATTTGAACAAGAAAGCAGTCACTCTCCATGCTTGTTTATCCTATTTGGTTCCGATCAGCCGAGGAGAGCCGATCGTACCTGTCTCCATTGTTTGCTCAGGAACGTGTCATCTTATAACGCCATCAAATTCACGCCACAATATAAGTCTGTGTGCACATCTTACATGCTTCTTCGTCTGTAAGAGAGAAAGGAAAGCGAGCTGAATGTGTCCTTCTGTTCCAATAGCTTCTTTCAGAGGTAATGTGGCAGCAGGTCTGACAGCAGTGGGTTAGAGGTGTGGCACATTAACTCGTAAGAGGGCAAACACGGCTAAAAAAGGCTGGCTTTCTAACAGGGCTTCAGGGGATAGAGTGATTTACTATGTCTCTGCTGCATTATAAACGCCTCTCGGCTTTAATGAGCTCTTGACAAGCAGCGTGTTTGCACAGCGTTTTCTTTTATTTTGGGAGCATGACATTCTGATTGCCGAACATTAGACGAGTATTCATTCTCGTGCCTGAACGCAACCCTTTCAACGCTGCACACGTTACGAGGAGCCTATTTACAGCTCAGCAACGGTTGTATAAAACAATACTTTAGTCCTGATGACTGTATAGTAAACAGTAGAACTACACAGAAACTAAGCATAGTAGACGTAACAGTCTCTTACCGTATCATTTTAAGGTGCAGTTTTGCCTTCCAACAGCCCTCCATGATGCAACGTCCGTGATGATGAATTTCATTCGCTAATAACAGCTAGATACACATACATATATCTTATGAAACAGATCTGTTTCTCTGGGACTCTACCGCAATTTGATTCAAATAACATACTGGCTCGGGCTGGATATGTACCAAGAGCCGAGGACTTTTGGAGTCTGGGCCAAGAACAAATAGGGCAGATGGCATTTGGTACAATAACATGGATGTCTTCCAGGTCTGCTCATAAGGTCAAATCCTTGGGTCTGGATCCTTCGGTCACCGTACAGAGATATACTGTAATGCCACAACACTTCATTATATCATTGTATTTAGTTGTTATGGTGGAAAATCCATTAAGATTCTGCTTCCCTCACACCGCTACGGAAAATGTAAAAAAAAGTGGAATGGTCACACACACACATATATATATATATATATATATATATATAATTGAACATCTTTAAGAAAGTAAATATTTACAAAGGCTGAGCCAAAATAGCATGAGCCACAATATTTTTTCTAACACCACTTCTCCTGCCAGAGGTCATCACCGCATAATCACGTTTCTCGACTTAACACCTACACAGCCTAAAGCAGGGTGTGACACCCGCGTAAGTGTGTCACCCACATGCCGAACCAAAACAAAGCACACTGAGCCGTAGTTTACCTGAGGTAACCAGACACCTCCTTAAAGAAGCAGAGTTAGCCTTAAAGTATTTTAACCTGACAAACAGTAAATAAGGGCATCAGCATGTAACTGGCATTATAGACACTGATTTTTAGGTTGAGATGTAGAGATACTATGAACAGTATCAGATTTATGAACTACTACTGGGCTTCTATTGCGCAGTTGCAATGATTTTCTTTTAAAATATATAGAAAATTAATATATTTGACACTGGACCACAAAACCTTAAGTCTTAAGTCGCTGGGGTATATTTGTAACAATAGCCAAAAATACATTGAATGGGTCAAAATTATTGACTTTTTTTTTTGGCCAAAAATCCTTAAGATAGTAAGTAAAAAATCATGCTCCATGAAGGTATTTAGTCAATTTCTTACCGAAAATATATTAAAACTTCATTTTTGATTAGTAATATGCATCGATAAGATCTTCATTTGGACAACTTTAAAGGTGATTTTCTCAGCATTTAGATTTTTCTGTACCCTCAGATTCCAGAT
>JAUCMU010000151.1:15382047-15433195 GCA_032275025.1 Enteromius treurensis
AGCTACATACCTTCTATGTACATATCAGAGAACAATTTAAAATATTCTCTCAATGCATTCTATGGCACCTTTAAGCAATTTTGTGTCTTGAAAATGGACATGGCTAACGAGTGGCTAAATGGGATTACAGAGGTTGTCTGGGATGTTTTTTGTGCTTGTGCTCTTTCAAACTACTCCAACTCAAACTATCCAGGTTGTAGGGATTAAATAAAGATTACATGATTTGTCAGGAGCTTAGTGGTGCTAACATCGTAATCACTCAACAGTGGTGAACTTAGCTTGTAGGATACATGTGGCGATTTTTGTTTAGGCTTCAAAATTTATAAAGGTTGCGTTCATTTGTGACATTGATGAAAAAAACGTGGAAGAATCATAAACTTTTGTTGGTCACAGAGCCTATTTTCTGCAGCAATCCAAGCCAACAGAAAAGTCCTATTGGCTTTTTGTTAAGGGAACCAGAGTGATGCAAACTTGCGTAGGGGGCCTACACAATTTCGTCATCTTTCAAGTACTTTATTGTATGGCTTCAGAAAACCTTTGTTTGGACCAATTTTATTTTTTTGGAGTTTTGGAGCTTGACAGCTACTGGTCACTATAACCTGTTGTTGTTATAAGCATAATAATTTAGAAGAAAAAGGTTCAGAGCAACAAGAGGCTGTATTTTTGCCTGATATTTCAATTTGATATTTATAATAGTGCTGACAGTAAACTGAAGGCTTCTAATTGGCCAGTAGGTTGTCACAGATGGACAAAGTGTCAGGGTGTAAAGCAGCTGGTAAAGTCAGGAATTCACTCAAACACCATCGCACGCTACAGATACCAGTTTGTCTCCACCCTCCGCAAAACAGACAACAGCAACAAAAAAACTGTAAAATAGGCTCACACATGCCGACACCATGAAGAAATCATCAGAGTGACCGAGATAACAGAGAAGCCTCACGCTTTGAACTAAGGAGATGCGTGAACCTCAGGGTTCAGGGACGACTTTATATAAAAAGCATCGGACTGTGCATGTAGCTTATAAACCAAACAGTGAATGGGACAGTCCCAAGCCTCGCGGTTTTCATCCAAAATATCTTCATTTCATTTTGGGGTGGAGTAACCCTTCAAGAACATTTTGATTAAGATATGATTAATAAAGGAAAAAGCAATACAAAAATAAATGTAGGACTTGGGATTGCATTTGTTTTTATTGAAGTCATTACTGCAGTTTTAGGCCTCCATAGTTCATAACTTCTGTAACTGTAACAATTGTTACAATGCATTGGCTGTTTAAAGACATTGATAATCACAAAAACAGTCATGTGCTGGTTGTGCGGTTTGCATTCATAATGTTTCCTTAGCCCAAATGATATTTACCCATAATGATACAGAACACCCTCAAGCTACGGGGCCGAACTGTACAATAAAATACGTCCCATTCAGTAAGTTAGCCGCTAATTACGTTGAAACTACATTACACCACAACAATAATTGCCTTCACAAGCATATCATTAACATTTGTGTCTGTTTCTTTCTGGGAGGACAGACGGAGAGATGACAGCTGGGCCTGTAGCGAGAGAGCGCTAACTACCCATTTGGTTTAGTGACCCGAGCAAATGGTGTGCAGAGAGAGCAAATTCTTTCCTGAGATCTGTGATGTGACACGCAACAGCTGCACTACACTCTGTTAAAGTATCCTCTCAGTAAGCCTCACCTTATTTATAAACACTTGTAGTATAAACACAGCTCTCATAACGATTTAATTAGGTGCACAAACATATACAACTACATTCTCAGCACACTCAACAGAGCTTCGCTTCGACCCTCGCTGAGGCGCTTTCTTAAACCGTAGACTTGGTTGTAAAGTCAACATCTGTTTCAGATTTTTAGGAGGAGAAAGAGATCAACCACAGGATATTGCATATATGCAGGGGTTTTGGGGTTGGGGGGGATGGGTAAGGTCATCCTTTGGTCTTTTAGACCTTTTCCTTGCTGGTCAGCGGGGTATGTATGCATGCCAACGCATCAGGGCTGTCAGTCTTCTGCTTTGCTCTGAAACATCTTGTTCATCAGGTCAATAGTGTTCTGATTGAGTATGTACAGCATTATTATTCCAGAAATAACAAGAACTTTTATGTGGGTTGATAATTATGAACAGTAAACAAATGAAAAATTAAGTTAAAAACATTTTCTTGGCATTGTGGACGTTCTTGTGTTTAGAAAATAGTGAATTTAGTGTCATACTTCAATGGTAAGGCTTTATTGGGTGTTTTTGAATGCCATCAATTATTGTTTATAGAAAGCATTTTAACTGTAATTGACCGGGATTGACTGAATTTACAGTATTCCCAAAGTTCATTTTTTTTACTGTTATTTATTATGTGATTACCTTTTACAATGAAATGTTGCTAAAAATACTTATAATTTAGCCATTTTTACTGCTGAAGTCATATTTGCACAAATATTGTTCTAATATAACATGCACTTTATATGTTACCTATTTATAAGTTTGTGGTGGGTAAGATTTTTATATTTAAAAAAAAAAGTTTACCAAAGCTGCATTCATTTAATTCAAAGTAAAAACAGCAATGCTGTGAAACATTATTACAATTGAACTATTTTGTATTTAAATGTGTTTTTCACTGTATAATCCTGTTCTAAAATAATCAGAGCTGAATGCTCAAGAAGTATTTCTTATAAATGTTTTAAAAAAACTGTTTGTGGAAAGAAGTGTTTTAGAGCGTTATTTGAAATGGAAATCATTTGTAACATTACAAATGTCTGTTGTTATCAGCTATGATTTAGTATAATGCATTTTTTAAAACCAATAAATTTAAAGATGGCGTGCCATAATGGAGAGGTGTTGCCGTGTGTTAAAGTCATTACTTAAAAGTGATGTAATGAGTGATATAATTATAACTAGGTGGGAGTAATTACTTAAGTGATCCCATTGTAATAAAGAGAAAGCTATTAGTAATTTATTATTGATAACCATTTTAGAGACTTGCCTGACCCTGTTGACCTTGTGACTTTAGATGCACTTCATCTTTGTAATGTTATCCACATTCCTGGATAACAATATGACACTTTCCACATGCAAACAGACACTAAACCCACAATTAAGATTAAGTATGCAGAAGCAATCTGGTCTGATCATGTAGAAATGAGAATGCGATTCGTTCTTGCATTTATGACTGCACAGTGGTGATTTATGTCCTAAGCATGGTTAAATGCAAAAGATAAGGTGCCAGAGACGACTAGAGAGATCTTCAAATAAGAGGAAGTTTGCATTCCATTGTGTTGTGTGAGGCAAGCCGTAACATAGTTGAAAAGGAATGAGGCTCTAACCAAACATGCTCATGTCATTAGCATACAGAAAGTGTTTATTTGTTAATTTAGCTGTTTGTTGATGTATCATGTGGTTTGTTTTTCTGCTAAGAGCTTATGATGCTGTTGGGAGTGTTGAACAGAAGCATGTGCTTCTTGAATTGCACTCCTCACTTATTGATAGAAAATGTTAAGCTGTAAAAGACGGAACATGGTGTTTCTTCAGCCTCTATTTGATTGTTCAGAAGGGCCACAGGGTTTTCTCTCTCATTATCTCTGTTTTTTTGTCGACCTGTCCTTTTTTTCACCCTTCCAGTCCTGTGGGGTGGATGGTCTTTTTTTCACACCTGTTGCTTCCTTTCAGACTGATTACGGGCACTGAAAGAAGCCGTCAAAGCTGCCTGTCATGTATTCAGGGGAAAAATGAAGAAAAGTTCATGGAGCTTCCTGGAAGAAAAACACTTTTGACACTTCGGGAGTCCACATAATTGCTGGTGTTAAGTAGTCGGTGTAATTGCATTCCTCAAAATGGAGGGAAAGTTTGCGTGAAGATAAAGTGGATTGTGTCCAGCTTTATTGCTTGACTTCACCCGCCTTTGTCAGACTGCTGGCTGGAAGGAAATCAAATTTACAACAAGTATAAAGTGAATCAAATGTCCTCCTTCGGCTCTTCCCTTACAGCATACTTTTGTGGAATTGTTCAGCTCTAAGCATTATCTGTGACGGCGAATTTGTTAAGGTGGTCTGCACGCTCGGTCCGTGAGCAGGAGTGTTCAAAGAGGGGATTTTGTGAACGGTCACGACTGAACTTTCTGTCCCAGCGGTAGGTGGGGTAATGCGGTAGGGGGCGGCTATGGAGGATTAGCCCACAAGCCTGCGTGGTCTCACACCCCTCTGTCATGCGGACCTGAGATTCTGATCCTTTTCACACGCTGCATTTGTCAAAGCAGCCACGCAGAAGAACAGAGTAGCTTTCTTGTCGTTTTTCACCCTTGCCGCCACCTGTCCACTCGGTTATGCACACCTGTACTGTCAGATCTTCTCGTCAAAGGGTCAGAGTTTGGCTTAGACTTCCTTCCTTCCTTTTTTCTTGACTTCGACAAGAAAAGAGCAATATGGGGCACTTATGTTTTGGCTATGCAAATCATTTGGTAGAATTTTGGCCATTTTGGGATGGTTAGCTTTAGCACGTGTACATTTAATAAATTTGTGTACATTTGATAGTACACAATTTAGTAAAAGATTTAAATTTTTTTTTAGATTTTTATAATTAATAAAAAATTGTAAATTAAGTATAAAAATGATACAATAAATCTAAAATTATTATTGTGTGGTTTTTTTTTTTTTTAAATGGCATATATATATATATAATGGCATATATATATATATATATATATATATATATATATATGCCATTTTACAAAAAAAAAAAGAATTAGATGTTAATTTTTTATTTTAAAAAATGAACAAAAAATAAACAAATAAGGATTTGGATTAAGGACTAATAACGGATATTCCGTTTTGGGTACTTATTTGTTTATTTTTAGTTCATTTTTGAAAATAAAAAATTAAGTCTTTATTCAGCAAGTGTAAAATTTATTATGGTTCTTATTGAATGAAACTCCAAAAATATTATGGTTTGAAGCTAAAATATTTAGTAGCACAAACTGTTTCAAGATTAATCAAATTTAGAGGAAAATTGTTAAAATAGAGAAATTAAATGTTAAAATAAATTTTGTAATTTTTTGTGAACATTTTGTAATTTGTACAAATGTAAAAAATCTTTCTTGTTTTTCTTGTTTTTTGTTGTTGTTGTTGTTGTTGTTGTTTTTTAATTAATAAAAGCAGCATTGGTGAACATAAAAGTTTTTTAAAAGACATAACATATTTGAATAGTAGGGATGGTTTGTGCATTTATTTATTTAATTGTTTATTAATTTGTTCATTCAGTTATTATACTGGCTTCACACTCTAGATATCAGTAGTAATAAAATTTCTAATGCATGTTATTGAAATAATTAATTTTAATCTTTGACAGGTATTTATGAGTCATTGTTACTGTGCGTCGATTCCAAGGCAGATTTGGCTGCAGTAATAGGTATTACTGGCAAATGAAGTTGACCAATGCCAATGATAGCATGTTTGTGTTTGACTAATGTCATCAAAAGTGATTCAGTTCATTTAACATTCTCTTTTAACAATCGTGCTAATGAAATGGAACAAGAAAAACTTTAAGTCCTGGAAGGTGGTTTCCATAAGAGACAAACAGAAATGTCCCAGTTGTTATATTTGGCTTGTGTACATTTGATGACAACACTGACTTGACAAGCAACATTAGGAGGCCTCATTACTAATGTATAAATGAATCCTTTGACATCTACAATGTGTAGTTAGATCTCCAAAGGAAAGTATGAAGAGGTGTCAGTGAGACAGGATGGCAAATGTACCCTCTTGGCTAACAAGCACTGAGACAGATGCTGGCTAACTCCAACAGTCCACCTCTAATCGGCTTACCTTGGCAAAGCGATGTTTGACTGGCACAAGAAAAGGCTGATGAATGTGGCCACAGGTACTCTTAACAGGATGCTGAACATAAGAAAATTACATTTTTTTCTAGATTTTCATGCAGAAACAACATTCAAAAGGTTAAAAGTAAAGCATCATTTAGTTTGCATGCATAATGTTCCTTTTTCAGCACACTATATGCTAGTCATTTTCTTTAATCAGTGCTTGTGGTAGGAAAAATGCAGCTGTTTTTTATTTTTATTTTTTTTTTTTTTTTTGAGAAGGTTCAGTGTGAGTATATCTAAGCTGTTTAATGTTACATTTTATATCTCACAATTTTCCCATTTTATTTTATTTTTTAATATGAGTTATATGATATTTAATTTCTAAACAGCTGGCTAATTATGGCAAACAAATGATAATTTTGGACTACGTATATTGAGATGTTATTTATCATGATTACTCATTGACTTTCCCTGACTAATCAATGAATTCAACTAAAAAGTAAAAAGAAAAAAAAAGTAAAAGGAATAAAAAACAACTAATTCATAAAATAATGCATGTAAATTTGAATAAAGATCAGCAGTGGTGTACTTCCACAAGCTACTAAAATCTGTTTAACAATTATAGAGCTTCTAACTGATGCAAAACAGAATGCTGCACATTACTTATCTTGTTTTCATACTGTAAGTCTAAATCATAATTTGATAAATCACCCAGCTCCTCGATCTGTCCAGCATTTAGTTGTGTGTTACATAATATGAGTGTTGATGTGAAAATGATTGTTGTCTGTTTTTTTTTTTTAAACTAATACTGCTTTGCGAAATGTATTAAACATACTTGTTCATTTTCTGAAGAACAAACAACATGGGCAGCCAGAATCTGAGACTGAATGGCCTCAGTTTGGACCCCTTTTCAATCCTAAACCGCTCACTGTTTGCTCTGAACCAAGGATAATCTTGTAGGTTACACAAAGTTAAACAAGCGGCGTGCTGCCAAGTCATCTGCCTTCAGCACAGGCACTTGAGCGCTCTGACAGAGCTGCCATAGAGGAGGTTCTCCGCACGCTCTCCGCTTTGTCTCTCCTGGTAACATGGCATTTCTACAACGGATCCTATAAGCTCTCAAAATAAACAGACAAGTCATGAGACAGGGTAGAGGGAAGTGAAGGATTTTTTTTTAGAATTGTAGTTTATACAATGGAAACATTTCTGTCACACTCCGATTTCATGCATTTTTAGGATTTTGGAGGGAAGTAATAATATTGTCAGTGTCTGGTTGTGACACCTCTTTTTGGCTGCTACCTATTGCTGCACCTTTCATCTGTTTGTGTGACTGGCATGAATGTAGCTCAAATAATACTAAGAACAGTGTTTGTCTTTCAGGCTCATCATGGAGACCACAAGTCCCACCACCACCACAGAAAAGAAGGAATGCAAGGCATCAGGCCTGGATGGCAGTAGTTTCTCAGACCTTCCCAAAAAGCCCTCACCGACCACAGCATCCCGAGGTACGGTAGTTCTAAGATCTAAAATTGCACACTACATTAGTTATAAAAAATAAGGACATGTACCTTTAATTTACTTTCTTACGTATCCCATTTATTGTTATAAATCGATAATTTCTAATTTGACTTACGGAGTGTTTGTGGTGCTATTTTTCTGTTTGTTTAAGTTGTACGGCCAGGTTTAGCTTGTTATCACAACTCATTTATCCCCTGGTGATAGATGCTGAGACTACAGCATAGGGCTGCAAACATCACTAGCTGCTTTTCCACTGTCGGGCCAGTCCGTGCCAGTGCTTTAAACGGGCCGCTGTAGCACCAAGCCTAAAATCACGACACTTTCCACGGTCGGGCCAGAAGCTCCGCTGCACTTCCCTAAAACACTTCACGCAACCCTAGCATTTCACCAAAGGCGAGAAGTTATCAGAAAACGAATAAGAAAATAAGTCACTGGATCTAGCGCGATCACAAAACAAACATGATAAATGCTGCAGTTTGTTTGAATGTTTTTTTTTTATTTTAGTTTTTTTATCCAAAAGCGTCAATGTTCTACTATAATAAGCGATATTGATCGTAAAGAATTCATTTATCAAGACTGAACATATTTTAAACAAAATTAAAGCGGTATAAACCGTTATTTCACAAAAGAAAGGGGACACGAGCCTACTCGTTTAGTTGAGTCTTCTGTTTATTTGTAGTCACATACATTGCATTTAAAAAGATAAAGCAATTTAATAATAAGTTAGTGAATAAGTTAGCAGAAAGGAGCTCCCCCACAAAAAAAACAATGTTATATTTTTATGACGTACGTGGAGCTAAAGTTTTGAGACAATTTAGGTATGACAGACAAAATAGCCTACGTAATTAAACAAATATACCACTGTGACAGAATAAGAATTTGACGTCTGATTTCTTCAAACAATCGTATTTAATACCATCATTTGTACTATGGTAATGTTATGGATTGTGTGTCTTTTTTAAATAACCTACATTTCTGCATGGGCATCATAATCAACACTGGATCCCAAAAACAAAGTTATTTTAAGTTTAGTTAAGTTTTTAGCTGAAAGTCTTTGATGTCTGTGTTATCTGTTAACTTTATGAAATTCTCAGCCACAGAGAAACTCCACCTTTGTTCATAACCACACCTCTAGCCCCAGCTGGCTAAAAAGCTGGGCCGTTTGGCCACGAGGAAGCACCAACGAGGCACGGTCAAGCCTCGGAAGTGACAGTGGAACGCGACTGGCCCTGGCACGCACTAGCACACCCGCTTTTGGCCCGACAGTGGAGACGCGAGTGTTTAAGTACCTGTTTAGAACAGTCTTATTTTAGTACTATTTAACTCTGTTACAATATAATTCATATTTTTAATTAGCTTTTATTCGACATGTTCTGTTTTCACCTTAATTTAAGTTCTGTGCATTGATTTATTATATATATATTTTTTTTCTATTTAGATTTAGATTTTGTTTTCTTTTTGGTACTTCAACCTAAACCTGACAGCATTTTGTCATTTTCATTACATTTCTATTTTTGATATTTATTTTTAGGCAACAATAACTACACTGTTTTAGAAACCATTGTTATTATTCAGTTTGATATGCCTAGTAGTTTAAATTGTAGAAAATATTAGAAATAGTTAAAATCAGATATAGACAATATATTTTTTTTTAATATGTAAAAAATAATAAATGAATAAATTCAATCATAGTTAAAGAGTAAGCTCACAACAAAAAAATTGTATTCTATCTATTCAATCTATAATTTATCATCCTCATGTCATTCGAAACCTGTAAGACCTTTGTTCATCTTCAGAGTTTTCTGACCCTCCATAGACAGCAATGCAACTGACGCGTTCAAGGCCTAGAAAGGTAGCAAGGACATAATTTAAAAAGTCCATGTGGCATCAGAGGTTCAACCTACATTTTATGAAGCTATGAAAAATTCTAAGTTCGCCGAGTAAGCAAAAATAACAACTTCCTTCCATAATTGTCTCTTTCTTGTCAGTCTTCGACACATGTCCATTGGTGTGTTGCTGCTAACACAAAAGTCAGTGTTTAGAAATTTTATTTATAAATTGACAGTTGAACCACTAATATCATATGGACTATTTTAACATTGTCCTTAATAACTTTCTTGGTCTTGAGCGTGGTAGTTGCTTTGCTGTCTATGGAAGTTCAGAGAAATCTCGCATTTCATCAAAAATATCTTAATTTGTGTTCCAAAGATAAACGGAGGTCTTACAGGCTTAGAATGACATGTGGGCAAATAATTAATGAAAGAATTGTAATATTGGGGTCAACTATCTTATTAACACCCTAGATTTCGCTGTGTATTACAAAAAAACAAGTTCATATCCTGTCTAAGATATATGTCAGTGTTGCATCCATGGACCGGTTTGCTTATGTATCACTTGTTGACTAAAAGATGCGAAGGATAGAGTGAAGAGAATGGACGAGAGGCTGTACATGTTTAAAAGATGTCAGTGAATATGGGATGAAAACCCTTCTCTAACTAGGGTGAAAGACCTTGTTCTTACCTCCAGAGTATAAATGTTATAAATTTCTTAAAGCTTCGGGGGGAGCAGTGGACTGCGCTGTCCATCTGACAAACATGAAGATGGTGAAAGACCTTTGAAATGCAAATGACCTGCTCATATTATGGCATCTTACTGTTTAATGAGGGGTTTGGTGGCCTGCCATAAGAATGATCATAAATTGTTTAAGACAAAAGAAGAAATAGGGCATCGGTGTGCCCAGTCTTGGTAAGGGTGTTTTGTCTCAGTGTAGCATATATTGAATTTTAAAAGAGTTTATTTGCATATTTATAAAATTGAAAATTATAATAACGGCAAATACTCAAGGAATAGTGATTCATTTTGTGTTTTGTTGTTTATTAGTTTTTGGCTAAGGCTCTTGAATGCAAACCTCAAAGATAGTGAAGGACCTTGTTCTCTCCACTGGAGACCAGAAGTTATGTATTACTAATCATGGCTGTCTGAGCCTGTTAGCACCCGCTAGGGTCTGGGCTGAGATGGTAATTGTATGACATACTTTAATAGTGTTGGGTGACACCGATAGAGTTTGTTGGCCTTGTGGAAAAAATGAAGATAATAATTTTTTTTTAAATCTTCTTTGATGTTATGATTGTCTTTTTCATAATGCATTCTGGTTATTGTTGACACTGCAGTTCTGTGTTGCATGATACCCATATAACATGAATAAATCAACAAACTTATGCATTAATTATGCATACATAATTATGTATGTATTTTCCAATAACACATATCCGTTGGATATTTATTGCCTTTAGTTTATATAACTTTTTTTTCTCTATAATTTGTGTTTTTTTTGTGCGTGTGTGTGTTCCAAAAAATGGTCTGAATAATTCAAATCATACTTTCTTCACGTTCTTTTCACCTTTTCTTGACTTTCTCCAACTTGCTTACACCCTGTACATCTATGAGCATTTAACAGGCCATTTTTAAGAACATGCATTTCATTTCGAATGCAAAAGGCATGAAATATAGTTCGCAAAAAGCATAAATGGTGCTCTTGAGTCATTTGTGAATCCTAAAATCTCCCATCCACACTTTTATTGCACTTGCACTAGAAACATGAGCAGTGCATTCCTTAAAAAGTCAGCTTTTGTGTTTAACAGAGGAACGTCAGTCAGACAGGTTTAAATCATAAGCAACAAATGACAAAAACTACCCTTAAGCTCTGAAAAGCAATTAATGAATTCAACAAATGCAACATATGGAAGAATTCTTAGTTCTTCTGGAAAAACATTAGGACAGTTACCCACACATACTCCGTCGTGTCTCTAGAGAACTGCTTCTCTGCATGGTTTATTTCAATCCCTGCCTGTAATCGCCAATGATTTCGAAGACTTGGATTCTCTGATTCAAGTGTGATGGAGTAGAATTAAAGGATCTGAACCATGCATGGCGATAGATCTCCAGGGCTCAACTTATTTAAAGCATTTCTGAGCTATTCAATACCTTTTGTTTCCTCTCACTTTTATGTCTATTTGCAGCTTTTGTTCAGACTTTTATGGTGCAGAATTAGTTTTATTGAGGTCAGTTTAGTGGTTACAGGGGATCTGCAGGATTTATTAGCTGCACGGTCCGACTTTTGTTCAGTACCTCGAAACAACGGGTGCTCGGTGTAGGTACATGACACAGAGCAGGAACGAGGAAAGGTGTCAGCTTTTCAAAGAAATTCCTCCAACCACAACACATTCTTTCCCACCAGTTCAGGCCAAATTTTAAACTAGAGTTCTCAAATTTAATTTGTCCTGACATGATTCCGACGCAAGTCAGTTCGCTTGGCTGCATTTATTTGAGCACGATACAACAAAAACATTAATATAATGAAAAATTCAAATAACCACTTTTTTTACATATATGCTGATTTGGTGTGTCTTATTTATTTATTATGAAAACTGTTGTGCTTGATTATTACCAGCCCGGTATCACCTTTTTTACATTAGTGAAATCACACAGAGCAGCTCTAGATTGGTCTCCAGCACCATGTCAGAGAAAAAGAGGTATTTCTTTATCCCCCCCTGAGTAGGTCTCCGTAGAGACTGTTAAGAATGGAAAGGGAGGCTGGGTGGGAGGAGCAGAGAGCAGTACAGCGGGCAGCCCAGGGGAGAGAGGCAATGCACCGGGGTCAAGCCACTGGCAGAGAAAAATGTGGCTTAAAAAGCTGCTCCATCCACAACCCACTCTAAAGGGACAGCCACTAATCTTCCTGAGAAAGGGATTTATTCTCTTCTTTTTTTTATTTTTTTTCTCCGCTTTGCCTTTCTGTTTCTCTAAATGAGGCCCTTCCGCTGCAGTGGGTTTTCTGGTCCAGAAAAAGGGGATCTCTAACAGGATAGCATGAGCATGTTGTAGGTTTTTTCTTACGTTTGCCGATTTTATAAAGTAAAGTTTCGTGACTTTACAAGATTTGTGACTTCTTGTTTCTGTGGAACACACAAAACTTTTTCCGAAATGATGAAAAAAGAAATACTGTAAAACTTGTGACTTGTATTCAATTGCTTGATGCTACTTTGTTCATCCCAGGAGTGAACTTTGGCCTGTATGGTGATTAGATTCCCTTTTTTGGACTGCCGCCTTGAACTTGAGAACAAAGTTGTCTGGAGCTGCGGTGCATTTTGTACAGTGTGCAGCCGGCTTTACTCAGTAATGATTGCTCATTACATATGCGTCACACCAGCGAAGGTGTCATAAACTAAACTAGTGCAAACCCTACACTTTTAGTACATGAAACACGCATTTACTCTTTGTATTGGTTTTTAAAACCACCTCAGTCAATACTGACCCCACCATTGCCCGACACCCGAGAAGTCATGCAGGCAGCTTACAGGAAGGCCTATTGACTGAGTCTAATTTTTTCTTCCTGTCAGATGTGTGACCGCCCACTATCTGGAACAGACTGCAGTCTTTGCAGAAGATTGATATCATTTCAGAGTGGGAAATACTTGCATTTCGGCTTCCCAAACGGTGACCAAAATGGTGCAAAAGCACCTCGTTCCTACCTTGGCAAGAAAAGTTCAGAGGTCGTTTTATTGCTGTCGTTGCATAGTTTCCTTTATTTCTTTCCATTTTGTTCACTACCAGTCGGGCTCTTGTACTCGCTGCTCGTTCGGTCCGTGTGGAAACAAGCGCTTTCACCAGCGGTTAAGGGGATTTGTGCAAAGTTTCCTTCATGTGGCTTTTATAAACAGTTAAGTAAATGGCTTTCCAAGATCCCCCTGCTCTCCTCATCTTAAATTTCACATGGGGGACTGACCAGCCCCAAAAGGGGATTTAAAGATTAGATATGGTAAGTGAAAGCAGGGGGATGTCTTGATTTTGTTTTTTGCAGAGAGTCCACAGGCATTTGATTGTGGCGTAGTCTACTTGAAAAACATGAGATTCCGATCAAGACGTTGGAGAAGTAGCTCCGTTCCCTTCCACACTCATTAAAGAAAGTCAAAGTCAGAGAAGTTGTGCCCTACATACAGAACGAGACTGAAAAGAGGAAGTCCAGTGCACTTTTTTTTTTTTTTTTTTCCTTTTTTGAGTTTGCTTGAATTTGGTCACATGGGTTTTAGTCTTTTTACTTTTCGACAGTTTGATGTTAAAAATGTCTGGTGTATTTCGAACATTAGTGCGCTTGAAAATAAAGAATAATATATGTATACTGTTAACATCTGAGTTCTGAGGAATATTTAAAGTGCTCTGAAAGTACTACTTCTTTTAAAATGCGCTCTTATGCATCGCAAACTTTGCGCGAGAGAAGATCGACTATTACAAGGGCAAAGACAAACTCATTTTGACCCATTTCTCAGATGTTGTATCTGCCAGACAGAACGCGTTGACAAAGATACAGCCGCACGCCACACAAAGATACAATGCGTTACTGACTAAGAAATGAAAGAATGCGCCTCTGATATTACTTTAATGCTGGAAGGCTCTACCCTTGCTTCAAAGCCCCTTGTTAAAAGTCAAAAAGAGGGGGCTTAAGGCAACGTCTGCGCACATAAATCTCTCCATACTGGAGACATCTACACACACGGGGTCCAAAGACAACATGTTACATTCCAAGCCGTTTACAAGCAGTGGGAGACGAGTAAGGAGCAATATATGGATGCTTCGGGGGATTAACCCACTCCCCTGCTCGTTCCCTATTCGTCTCTGCCTCCTTTTTTTCTCCTTTTTTTTTTTTTTTAACAGCGTGCCATTCCCAGCATGCACCGTTTAGTCCTAACTTCAAACTTTGAGATAATTCCGTCCTTTTTATGTTTCCTTTTGTGGATTCAAAGGCTGTGACTCGCTCTCACACAGGTGTTTTTGTGGCCCCTTTAGTGTGAATGAAGGATCAGAGTATCTATATATGTATATACAGAGTATCTGGCTTGTGCTCAGGCAGCATGTGGTGAAATGTAGTGTCCAGTGACCAGACACATCTGGACTGTCGTTAATAAAAACAGGGTGTGAACCTCTACCCACACACCATCCTAAGCCAGACCCGCAGCCCAGTGAAGCATGACAGGAAGAGAATGTCTGAAGTCTTCCAGACATCTACGGAGGATAAACAAAGACAATATTCACTTCATAACACTCCTTCATCATTTACAGTACGACAAGAATGTGCAAGCTGTTTTTTTTGTTACTTAATGATACAGAAAGCCCTTTTATAGGATTTCTAATGATGCATTCATTTTATTTAGGTTTGAATACAGCTCACAGTCAAAATATTATGTATCATGTTCATTGATTTTTAATTGATATAATTAATTGTGCATTACATTTACATTACATTACAACGTACAATATTAGATCATACAGTACCTAAAAATAACATTAGGTAGTGTTAGCATTAAAATTGTATTAATATTCATATATATAATTAACATTCATAGATATAATTTCATTTATATTCAAAAGTAGATCATTTTAATATTGGACATCAGTTATCAGTTATTTTCCGTTACATGGGAACAAAACAATTTCAGGAACAGTACTATAGTGAATACCTGCCTTAACTAAAAGGGGCGGAGCTTAGCAAAGTGGAAGTTAGCACCTTTTAAGCCTTAATCAAGCAGATCAAGAAGCATTCGACTAGTTTTTCAGAATACGCAGCGTTGTAGGAGGTCTGCACTGAAATGTATGTTAAATATAAAATCTAGAAGCATATTTATTACTATGGTTAAATGCACAGCTGCAGAGCCTTTGTAATATGCTGCTTTCCAGAAAAACAGTTCCCACAGTTTGGCGGGTGGTGTGTCAGCAGGTTGTCCTGCGTTGAAGACAGACGGAGGGGGGCCGACAGTAGTAGTCATTACTGGACACGCTCCAAGGACAAGGTCTAGATGCGCTATAGTAAACTGTGCGACCAGCAAAATAAGCAGCGGGGGTTGACTGTGTAAATGCAGTCGGTCAAGTGATAACAAACAGAGGAATCCTCCGACCGCTGGTGGACTGAAGAGTGATGCAGCTCCTTTTAGCATTCAATGAAGTACTGAATGTCAGTGGACACTGTAGCTCCGTCGTACTCTTACTCGGATAGTTTGGCAAACTGATTCAAGCCAGTATTGTATCAGCACTTTGTGTGCCTTCGATTAAGATGATGGATACCTACTGATGGAGCGATGCCATGTATGATAGTCTAGTAACTGGATCTTGTTTGCTCTTTTCTGTGCAATTACAAAAAAGGTTGACCAAAGCTTTCAAGCTTTAAAATGCAAGGGACTGTAAAATGATCAAAAAAGTGGTCCATAACACGCATGTTGGTCTGCAATCATAAATTAGCTTTTGTTTAGAAACCAAGTTAGTTCATCCAAAAATGAACTTACCATCGTCCATCGCGATGTTTCACATTAGACATCGTACAATGCCAAATTGGTCGACATCGCCCAACCCTAGTAAGTAACTTTGCAACTACATGTCAACTAGCAGCCATTAGAGTATTAGTAGACTGTCTGCTTAATACATTTTATTTCGATAGGTCCACAACATACAACATACTGACAATGAGAAACTTTGCAAGTATATGTCAAGTTATTCTATTAACCCTAAACCTACCCTAACCGTCGAATCTGAGTGTTTTTAGACATGTAATTGTACATGAGTGATAGATACATTTACCTGTAGTTGAGTGTAGTTAGAAACTTACTTATGATTAGTAGAATGGCTAAAGTGGACTATTAAAATAAAGCGTAACATTTTTATTTTCTTCACTTTATTCTGTAATAGTCTTCTCCTCACTCCACCGCAACCATTTCAATCATTGAGCCAGTGATTTGTACTTAAAAACCAAATCAGTCTGGTCCACAAATAAAATGTTAACTGATTCACTGAAAAGACATGACTCACAAAAAAGGTCGGTTCACAGACCAGACAGCTTTCTCTTGTGAACTTCAGCACTCAGTAAATAAGTTGAGAAGGGAGAAGATGAATGTGAAAAATTATGTATTTACTTAAATAAGAGTCTGGTTTTAGAAGACATGCAATATATAGTGTATTTACCATTTTATGATATTTCTAATGTGCTTTAGCATCCTTTTGGAATAGTTCTTCATAACTGAATGAAAGAGTGAATAGGGCAGTCTCGAAAATATCCTGTGCTTTTACAGAAGAAAGTCAGTCAAATGAGAGTGAATAGAAGATGACATTCCTTTTTTTTGGACTGAGACTCCAAAGAAACTACAGTTTGGTGAAAGAGAAGAAATGGTAAGGGGAAAATCGGAAATGTCTGCTGTGCACTTTTCTTCGTTTGTAAGAAGTAATTCGAAGCCTTACGTGTGGCTTGCCATGTTAGCTAGCTGGCTCTTTGAATTTCCGTCTTGGAGATCTGTTTGATTTGCAGAACAAGTGCCAGTAAACCTGCTGGTCAAAATGTCAGGCAAAATAGTGTTAAGAAAATAATACATGGATGGTTATTTGCTCAGATTTGCTGAAGCATTGGTCTCTGGAGGAAGTCACAGGATGTACAGTATCAAATGTATCGCTCGCTCCTCTCCTTCTGTGTGGCCTGTGGGCAGCGAGGAAAAGCTGGCAGAGACCAAAATCTTTTGGAATTTTGAAAGCTTGTACATGGGAAATGGAATCAAAATGTTTCCTTACTCATTTGCTAGTATAAAAGCCCAGCTCATGCTGCTGGCAGCGGCGTACAGTCTCAATCATCCTTAAAACAATTTTCCCAAAATAAGTCTGGCTGATGTTAAGAGAAGAAGTGAAGGGGGGAAAAAAGTGGAAAATGGACTCTATTTCCAACTGAAATCCATGCCATCGGAATACTTATTCGGCTGGAACCACCGCCTACACACCCAAATTGTTGAGAAAGCAAGTTTTTGGTCATGCAAAGTCCAAGTTTAAGGTCCATCTGATTCTCGAGGTGTAAATCGGTGTGAATTTGAACTCCCTTGTGGCTTAGGTAATGTCCCACAATGTAAACTATGCGTTCTTGGTTTGGGCTTCAAAGAGAAAAAAGGTCATCCCAAGGCACCAGCAGATATGGACTTGTTCCCAGCCCCAGTGTTCCCTCTAACCCTCCTCCTCCTGGAGCCGAGTGGTTTAACGTGGATCCAGCAGGATAGTATCTTATCTTTGACTTAGACGGCATGATGGAATAAACAAGACCTGCACTTGACATGTCGTGGCATGGAGCCATGTAGGTATCAACACAAGTATGAAAGATCCAAATGTAACAGGAAGCGGAGCAGTTCTTAAACGTTTCAACGTGTGCTTGTGCTTAATCTGAGTTTTGTAGATATGTAGTGAATTATGAAATGTAAAGGTTTGTAGAAGACAAGTATCAATATGGAGAGATCAAACATGACGGTATTTAGACTGCCATTTTAAAAAAAAAAGTTCTCATTTATTTATTTATTTTTGTTCAATTGAGGAAAAAAAAAGATTAAAGAATTCTCTATGTATCAAGGTGTCCACAGAATATTAAGCACTTTTAAAAATACTTATAATTATAATTATTATTTAAAAAGGAGAAATGGTTACGGAAAATGCATATTTGCATCACAGCAATAAATAACATTTTCTAATATATAACATTTATTTTATTTGAATTAATTAAATTTCCAATATTACTGTTTTTACTGTATTTATGATCAAATAAATGCATCTTGGTGAGCATAAAAAAACATTAGAATATCTACTTTTGAATGGTAATACATTGATTGTTTTTAATTATTTACTTTGCTTAAAAATTATTAATTCGTTTTTGCAATCCCACAGCGTAAATTTATTACATTCTCATCACTTAAATAAATATTTACTAATATTTTCGTCTGCTACATTTGTAGATTACAGTAGACGAGAGAACAAAGAACATTACTTGTTTCCCGTTTTGTTCCCCCCTTATGTTTCTGTAACATTCAGTTAATTGGTTATGTGTGTTCATTAGCTCTACGCTGGTGTTTGGGACATAGCCAATTAGCAGTCTGCTCCAGGTAACGTTTTCTTCTGTCAAGCGAGTCTGGCCCTGCTGGCAGCGACAGAGGCGCCTGGAGCCAGAGGGAGCTGTGACGGCTCTGCCAAGAGCAGGAAGCGAAAGGAACATAGTTTTTTCCACACAACCCACCACTTCACAGCATAAACATCATTGCCTTTACAATAGCATTGTTTGCGCAGCCACAGAATAGCTAAATGGATTGAGAGCATTGTTGAATGAGACCTTGTCACTGATAGACTGAATTGTAGTGTTGGGCCAGAGTGTAAATATGCTCCCTCTTATCTAATTTAAGCAGTCAGTGAATACCGCAGGCATACGGACCAGGCCTCCATTGTGTCATCGCACAAATATAATCCAGAAGTGTTTTGATTTGCTTTCAAGGCTTATGATAGATTTCTATGGGAAATTATTTAACAAAGCAAGTTCCTGAGACTTCATTTGAACTTCATACCCAAAAGAATGTTATCATGTCTGCATATATTTATTAGTTTATTTATTGCTTGCTCGCTTATCAGTTGATATGGGATATTTTTTATTTAAAAAAGAAAGGAAGAAACTTTTTTTTTTTAGTACATCATATGAAGGGTATGATACCTAAATTATTAATATAAACTATGGAATTTTAAAAACGGGCATTTGTATTTATTTATTCAGTATTTTATAGGATTTCTCATGTTTTTATATCTAACAGATGCCTATGCAACTTATATATTTGTCTTGCATGAAATTTAAAGCAGTAAGCTTACTGTTATCAGAGGCTATATTTGGTAATGCATGGAGAATGAATCGGAATAAGGCATGTCTGAAATATGTTATTGCAGGTGTGTTCATGCTAACTGTTGAAATGGAGCCTGCATATCCCGTCTAAATAGACCTTGTATTCTCAACTGTTTGTGTAGCCCAGTTCTGACACCTCAAGAGCCTTCAAGCTGGCAGGTTGTCAAATTTTCTGAGACACTGTAATTGGCTGGAACTGCTAATGATAATGTGCTCAGACAGAAGAATATTCAGTGTCACACATTCCCATGTTCATTCCACTTCCTATATCTATCTGTTTATCCATCCATCCATCCATCGTTCAATCTATTTCTATCCATCTATCCATCTATCCATCCATCTGTCTTTCCTTTGTTCTATCTACCAATCTGTGTATCGTTCTATCTATCATTCTATCTACCGTTCCATTGTTCTATCTGTCTATTGTTTTATCTGTCTATCATTCTATCTATCTATCTATCTTATCGTTCTATCTTTTGTTCTGTCTATTGGTCAATAGTTCTATCATTTTATCTATACTGTTGTTCTATCTATCCATCTATCTATCTATCTATCGTTTCATTGTTCTATCATTCCATTGTTCTATTTTTCCATCGTTCCATCGTTCTATCTGTCTATCATTCTATCTGTCTATCGTTCTGTCTATCTATCGTTCTGTCTATCTATCTTATCATTCTATCTTTTGTCTATCAATCAATCGTTCTATCATTATATCTATTCTGTTGTTGTATCATTATATCTATACTGTTGTTCTATCATTCCATCTATTCTGTTGTTTCGTCTATCGTTCTATCTATCATTCTATCTACTGTTCCATTGTT
Organism: Enteromius treurensis; assembly: GCA_032275025.1. Classification (NCBI taxonomy): domain Eukaryota; kingdom Metazoa; phylum Chordata; class Actinopteri; order Cypriniformes; family Cyprinidae; genus Enteromius; species Enteromius treurensis. Next base: position 15,401,931 of record JAUCMU010000151.1, read on the forward strand.
TTATCTGTCTATCGTTCTATCCGTCTATCATTCTATCTATCTATCTATCTATCTATCTATCTTATCGTTCTATCTTTTGTTCTGTCTATCATTTTATCTATACTGTTGTTCTATCTATCTATCTATCTATCTATCTATCTATCTATCTATCGTTCCATTGTTCTATCTGTCTATCTATCTATCGTTCCATTGTTCTATCTGTCTATCTATCTATCTTTCCATTGTTCTATCTGTCTATCTATCTATCTTTCCATCGTTCCATTGTTCTGTCTGTCTGTCTGTCTATCTATCTGTCTAATCGTTCCATTGTTCTATCTGTCTGTCTGTCTATCTATCTGTCTAATCGTTCCATTGTTCTATCTGTCTATCTATCTGTCTAATCGTTCCATTGTTCTATCTGTCTATCTATCTATCTATCTATCTATCGTTCCATTGTTCTATCTGTCTATCATTCTATCTATCTATCTATCGTTCCATTGTTCTATCTGTCTATCATTCTATCTATCGTTCCATTGTTCTATCTGTCTATCATTCTATCCATCTATCTTATCGTTCTATCTTTTGTTCTGTCTATCGATCAATCTTTCTATCATTCTATTTATTCTGTTGTTCTATCTATCTATTGTTCTGTCTATTATTCTATCTATCGTTTTATTGATCCTTCAATAGTTCTGTCTATCTATCTTTCTATTCATCTGTTGTTCTGTCTGTCTATCTGTCCGTCTGTCTGTCTATCTATCACTCCCATCTATATAATTGTTCTGTCGTTTTATCCCTCTATTATTCTATCCATCTGTCCTTCTATCTATTATTCTAACCTTCGTTCTGTCTATCATTCTATCTATCATTTATTTATATGTAGTTCTATCTATCGGTTAAAATATCAATCGTTCGATCTGTATATTCTGTTTATTTTTTTCTATTGTTCGTCAGTCATTCATTCAGTCATTTTTCATTAGTTTTATCTGCCTATCTTCATTCGTTCTCTAAACTTCATACCCTGTACCATGTAGCCATGTCATGTCAGCTCTCTGTAACTGAGACATTACCAGTCCAGAAACCAACACTGATGTAGGAGCAGCATCTGATAGTCATTGAAGGATCAGCTCGTGGATGTGAATACATCTGCGGCACATGTGTATCTTCAACAAGGCGGCGGCAACTGTTAAACTTCAATGCCCTTCGAGATTACTATGAGAGAGAGAAGAGAACAGCTTTTTAATCAAATTTCTCAGTAAAGCATGTTTCTGTTTTACGCCACCGTTTCTATCACGACAGAAGTTAGAAAACCAGATGTTTATTTTGTGCGTGTGGATGCGCTACTCTAATTGCCGTCTCTGTTTACATTTGTCAACATTCTTCTGTGGGACATGAAAAAATATATCTGGAGGTATGTTTTTGCTCAAACCGTGGCAATCAGCGGGATCCAAAACAATTGTACCTCATTGACTTCTACTGTATGCTCCACAAAAACAGTCATATAGGTTTGGAACGACATGATTGTAAGTAAATTAGGATTTTTGAACTATACCATCAAAACACAGAAGAAATGAAGACTAGAGTTGACACACCCTCCTTAGCAAACTCTAAATGGAAAACAGGAACGTTTGGAGGCACTTTGATTACTGTCTAAATATCTTTGTAAGAGAAAACTTCTGGAAGTCATTTGGATTTTTGGCCTACTGACAAAAGCTGATGCAGAACAAAAGGTTCATCAAAGACATCATGTGCGATGAATGCAAAATTTGGGTTCCATGTTTTAAGATGCATTAAAAAAAAATGAAGCTCATGTGCTGCCCTGCAGGAAAAATCCTCAGTCGGGAACCATGTGAGTCATTTTATTCTGGTAAATCACCTGGTGTTTTTGTTACTTTAGATGCTTTAGAACAGGCAGGCCGAACTGTTTCATTGTGACTTACTGGCTGAGGGCAAAGCAAACTTTTCTATCCCTTATTCTGTCATCCTTCAATAGTGTAATTTTACCTGTCACTAATTATCAAATTAAGGTGTCTAAAGTGACACCCCTCTCTATTATGTGTTAATGACCTGCCTCTTAGCTCAGACAGAGTGTATTGTATTGCTCTTCCTGGCTGTCAGGCTGTGACCAGTGGCTTTTAGTCTCCACTTGTTTTAAGTATTCACAACACATATCTTGAATCTTGCCTTCTCTTTCTTTGCCTTGAGCTAATTGCTGAGAATTATCAATCCTAATTTTACTCCATCATCATTTCTATGACCACAGGTAATGAGAACTGAGTAATTTAGACAGGTTGGTGCTCTTGAGTGGGTGCAGACATTGACAGTTAAAAGAATCTTTAGCACTAAGATGTTCTGATTGTTGCGATTGTCAGCTTTATCTATAGGTGTAAGGTTTGACGGAGCAGACTGAAAAGACATCCATATACAGTTTAAAGCGCTCTCTTATATTTATAAGCCTATATTTTATTGTCAGCAGGTGAACCTTCAAAAAATCATTCCAAAATGTATATTATTTTTATATATTTATATTAAAAATAGTATTTTTTACATGAATTCTGTGCACATTCAAGTCCAATTTTTAATGACTGATGGATTTTTTTACGTCATCATTTTCTTTCTCCTTACGGTAATGCATACAGGTATTTCACTTTTATATATTTCACATAAAATATATTTTTTTAATTATATTTTTCATTATTAATCAGTATTTTGTTTGTGATTGTATTATATAAATCAGATAGTATTTATGTGTTATAATATATATATGTATTTTTTTTCAAGTTGTAAATTTAAATTTAAACAATAATTAGAATTTTCGTTTTTAAAATTTAGTTTCAATTAGCTGCAACTATCAAAAGCAAAGTTTTCATCTAATATGTATATTTTATTGTATTTCAGCTTTATTTTAATGATCCCAATTTTGTAGTATTTATGTAAATTCTTGGCATTGTGGTAATGAGAATTGGGAAGATGATGATTGGTTGACATGGTGCAATCATTATCCCACTTAAATTACTCAAGTAAATAAATAGATGTATTTTTTAGAAGGATGGGATTTTATTGGATCAGTTCTTGGTTTTTACAGCCATTGACTACCGAATGCAATGATCGACCAATCAGAATGGAGTATTTCAGAGATCAGTGTAGTAGTTTCGTGGGGTGAAATATGACCTGGACAAGTAAAGACTGTAACCACTACATTAGGAGAAGCACAAGCTGTCTTAATGCTGTAAATTACAGCTTCAGTAGAGTTTTGGCATTTCCCCTGCCCCCATCCTCCCGTCCCCTATTTAGCACTGCAGGCTCTATCTTCAAACAATTGGCTGTTTGCCCGCTTTGTCTCTGTCCTAGTTAGCACCGTGCTATTGAGCTGTAAGGTCAGTCACTGGCACTTTTCAGTAGAGTGTTGGAGGGCCGTCTCAGACCCCTCTGAAGTGTTTACCTAGACCCCTTTCTTGTGCTTTAGCCCTCCCTGCGGCTCGCACTAAGATAAATATTGCCCTGTGTAGAGAGCTCTCTGAGAGGCAGACAGAGGCAAGCTTCTGCTCGTCTGACAATATTTACAAGAGCTCTAAGAGGAGTTAAACGAGTGTGTGAACAAAACCTAGTAGACTCACAGTTGACTTTTGTCCCAACTTTAAACACGAGGATGTTTTGAACTTATAAAAGACACCAATAAAAACATCTCAGGGGTGTGCGCAAAAAATTAGGCCAAGTATGCCTCGAATACAGTGAACTTTTTTATTTTAAGGCATAATACGCACACTTCAGATTAGAAAGCAGTTCCAAAAGGTAGGCGATTTATTATATTATTTATTATTTTATTTTATTATTTATTATAATACAATTATATTTATTTAATTTATTTTTATTTTGCGCTTCTGCAGTCAAATTAATGAATTAATAAAATGTATTTATTTATTTATAATGCACAATGTTCCTTTATATAGAATTATATAGATTTTGAATATTGTGTGTTCAATTTATATTGCAAACATTTGATGATATATAATATTATTGGTCCATGACAATTTTATAAAATATTTTCTTAAACCAAAATCTTGGTGTGCTTGCTATAGAGGTCCACTTCAGACAGTTATTAGGTCCCGTTAGTTAGAATAGTTGCCTATGTAGGTATCATTATTTTATCATATTTTTAGGTATGTAAAACATGTCAAATTATTAAATTTTTCTGTGGAGAATGCATTAAATGAACAGTGCCCCACACACAGTAGCAGCTTAGCTTCAGTCAGTCCAGCCAAATATTATTAGTCATTCACAATGACGAGGCACTCTCATTAATTAGTCTTGTTTGTGTTCTTTCATTTAGACTTGAATGAGAAGAGACATATAGACTAACATTTCCCTACGTCTCCCCTCTCTGACCTCCCTACCAGTGAGGCTAGGAAAAAAGCTACATGTGTTACTCATGGGTTCTTGTTTATTTAGTTTTATGCTTTCATTGCCGCCAAGTAAACATTTCAGTTGCAGTCTGTTAGAAAGTCACTTTAGCAAGCTGTGGTTTCAGAGGTATGGGGGAGGCTAGCAGATCGCTCTGTGTGCCGCATTCATGAGCCCCTTGCATTAGAGCTGCTCTCTAGTGCCTCTTTACCTGGGTTCACCTCAGCAACCACCAAAACATAGGATTAGTTTATTTACAGGGAGATTTCTGACTGAAAACGAGCAGGATTTGAAGCTGACACGTTTAAACATTCATTAAAATTTCCTCTGGAACTGTATTCATTCTGTACATGGGTATTAATGTAAAGCTCATACCAACCACTTAAATTACACATTCAGCATCCAAAACCTCTTGGTCAGGTTAGGAGAAGCCAACTGAAAAAATACGCTTGAAGGATAAGGTCCTGTGTAAACATTTAGAACACTAAAAGCAGTAAACAGGTGGGCCCCCAAATTGGGAACAATGGTGGGAAAAGCATGACTTGACTGAAGGTTTCCCACAAGAAAGGGCACTAGCACAGGACTATACCGCAACGATTTATGGGCAGCAGGCGGCATGGCTCAAAGAAACACACATAGTCATCTTAGTCATCACTGGAAAGAACCTAAAACAACAGGTCTGCCCCCCCCCCCCCCCTTCAGCCCCGTTTTTACCGCAGCAGGTATCATCTTTACTAGAACCAACATTTTTGTGAAGTTCAGCTGGGCACGATGGTGTTGTCACATATACGTAGGCTGATAGTACAAATATGTCAAACATTTGAAACGGTAATTTTTAAAAACCACACAGTATAACTGAAAGTTGTTTTGAAGTTTAAATTAAATGTAAAATGTATGTATTGAGTAGCATTTTTATGAATTTGTTTTACTTTTTTGTGTGTGTAAAAAAACTGTGATTTTAACAGGAAGAAAACTGTTAAAAATGCTACTGTAAAAACCTGTTAAATGGTTAACGGTAAATTGTTTAAAAATGTAAATTGACGTTCTCAGAATTTCCTGCATTGTATTTCACATTTTGTTAAAAGTTGATGTTTTTTTTTCTTTAAAATCACTGTTACTTCCTAGTTTTTCTTATTAATAATGTTTATTAGGGTCGTATGTTACATCTTGTGTTGTTAAATGAATGTTTATTACATATTTTAGTTTAATGAGTTTTATGACGGTGTTTAGTGTTTGCGTGAATGAGACTGAGCACTTTCTTTACATGTGTATATTTGAAAGCTGCAGTTATCAGTGTATTTCAAAGGGCCAAAAGCAGATTTCAGTACTTTAATAGGTTGGTATATTAACATTATATTAATTAATGAAATTATGGTTTTTAACTGTAAATTTAACGTAAAATCGTAAAACTAAATATCAGTATTTTTTTTACGGTAGAATTCCAGCAACCACCGCTGCCAGTTTTTCACCATAAATTCAACTGATTTTTATTTTTTTTTTCTGTGTTTGTGTGTGTGTGTGTATACACTACCGTTCAAAAAAATCACATATATATGGATTGTGGATGGTTTGCCCTTATAATCATACATCGTGATGCAGTATATTGTGATAATTTGCTCATTACCTCCATGACCCGCTATATTCAAGGACCATCGAGAATTTAAGGCTGTTGTACCTCCTCCTTCTTTGAAAAACTTTGTGAATCATGGTACAGGAGGAATGCACCCCTTTTGTCCGCTCTTATCGTCCCATCCCCCTTTCCCTTCTCTAATGGGAGGCCCCCATTCCAGCCTGTTAGACATTTTCCTGCACCCTCCTCCCCCCGGCACTCTGTTGCTATCCCGTAAATTGAGCTTTCCCTTTGGAGGCACTAATTAAGAGCCTAATCCTCTCATCCACAGAAAAGAGTAAGGCTGACGGGAAACGTTTCCTTGCAGTTCATTATCTATATGTCCAACGGTGCTGACGCTGGCAGTGCCGCTTCTGGTCATAAGCGTTGTAAAAAGTTGCAGCCGTCCATAAATCATCTCACTTGCGCAGCGTGACTGCATGAGACGGTTATCGCGAGCCAAGACGCTTCTGGTTAAAGTAAAGAACGCTGCCAATTTCGGCGCTGGTGGTAATGACGAGCCTCTTTGAAGCATGTAGGGTCCAAACGGCTGAGTAAAAAGCAATGGACAGCACTGAAAGCCATGAGCCACGGGGATATGGCAGCAAGAGGGGAAGTTTCATCCACGGGAAGTGATGCATTCACAATGGAAAAGAATTTTAATGAGAGGTCTTATTGTCAATGGCATTGAGGCAAAGCAATTGTGACCTGGAGCTGCACAAAAAAGGATGTTAAATGCTGAGTAACAGGAATGAGTGTTTTGCTACGATTTCTTACTTCATTACAGCCTGCCAGGAAGACCGCTGCCTGGGTGTAGAAGAATAACAAAAAGACCGAAATGGAGAATGGACCAAAGCTTCTTTGGTTTATGAAAAGGACAAAATTGCTTAGCGGTTGTGGCCCGAGGCGTATACACAAAATAGAGGGCCCCCTAGAGAGGGCAAAGGAGAGGTACCGCAACCAGCCTGTCTGACCCCCAACTGAGGCATCCGCAAGACCAATAACAGCGTGCCTTCACAGATGTTTTCAGTTTAAGGGTTTACAACAAATTCTTTCACATAATTCCCCCAGAGCATGCTGAAGTCAGAGCCGGGGTTTGGCTAGAGAGTCAGGGCTCTGTTTTGTGTAAATGGGCTATTACCTTAACATGGAAACGTCTCTCCTCGAGCCTAAAAGTCTTGTCGAACTAGAAATCATTTACTCGTTTTAAACCTGTATGATTATTTGGGCAACACGAAAGAAGATATTTTGGGCTTTTGTCAATGCAGTGAAACTGAATGGGATCCAAAACAAGTAGTGCTGTCAAATGATTAATCGTCTCCAAAATAAACGTTTTTGTTCTGTGTATATTTATACTGTATAAATACACACACATACATTACATATATTTACATTATCTATATTTACATTGATGTAATTATTATTGTAAATAAATCCAATAAATAAAAACAAAATTTTTCTGAAATGTATACATGCATTTGTGTTTATTTATATGCATAATAAATAAACACACCTCACATACATTTAAATGAAAACTTTTATTTAAAATGAGATTAATCATAAGTAATTATTTGACCGCACTAAAAACAACACAATGACTGTTATTGTATGGACGATAAACGCTGAGCCATTTTTGTCACTCCATAAATCATGAAGTACAAAAGAAAAAAAAATCAAAATTTAAATGTGTAGATATATTTTAGGATTTCATATAAATCAGGCAAATCACACATGAACACACTCCTCTGTAAAAACCTTAACAAAAGCTAGAAACATTGACTAAAGATTTGTGTGTGTGGATATTTTCTTGTCACTAGACTGGAAGAAGTCACGTTATGGACGTAAAATCTCCAAATTGACCAGATTATGGTCCGCTCAGGTTGTTCCTGGTAGTCTCTATAGTTTTAGTAACCACTGCTTCATGCAACACTGGGAAAAACAAAACATCATCTCAATTTGAAGTGTTGACTGACTTTTTCTTTTTCTCCACTGTTGTCCCCCGCCCAAACATCTCGGATAACAAGGTCTCACCTCGGTGTGAACCCAAGCAGGGATTCCCTCTTATGAATCACTGTGGCTCTTGAGCCTCTGCTTTGTCTTGATGTGAGAATACTTCCTCCTCAGCCATCGTTCCTGTTGTAAAAGACCTTTTGGTGGAGCAGTAGTGCTGAAGCGGCACTGACCACTGTTAGCGCACCCTTTGTGTTAATGGACATCCTTTGTATTGCCCGCAGTTCAGAGGCCAAAGGGCCTCCTGAAACACCACAGAGACCAACGTTCCCAAGAGAAGATGCTCAAATGAACTCCCTTTTCCGTTTTTAGATTTGTAGAGCTTAAGGGAGTGCATAACCATGAGCCCGCATTGGAAACCCTCAATCACACTAAGCTGATGTTTTCTGGGTTTCCATGGGTAAGGACCGATAGTGTGTACTCTAAGGAGCAGTAAATCACTAATTCCAGCAAGCACCAAAGGCACAACGTAGCTCTTAAGAGGATGTCTAAGTGCCGTTTTGAAAACCACAAATATCAGTGCTGTGACCCAGCAACCCCTCATCTATTGAGATCTTGAGGCATGCTATATGGATGTCAGATCTTCAGTATGATTGTTTTAATCCACCCATTTTAAATGACTAACTTTGGTTTTGAGGGCTTTGGCACCCTCATAATATCTACATCCCTGCAGATAATAGAACAAAAGTATTTACTTGACAAGACACATGTGTAGTTTTTTTATGTTAATTTTCGTAAAATGTACTCAATATTTTTTGTATAAAAATTATGGTATATAAAAACTTTTTGTGTGTACACCTTTTTGGAGTACTACTTGTGCACAGTGTGCATTTCATTTTAATATAATATTAAGCATTAAATATGTTTTTATATCATTATTGATAAGGATTGTACGACCTTTAAATAATACTAGTCTTTAAATGCAAGATATTTTAAGTGTATAGTATACTTCTTTTTCACAGTCAAATATACCTCAGTATATATTAAAGGCGCTTTTCCACTGCATAGTACAGTACAGTACGGTTCAGTACAGCTCACTTTTGGGGGGTTTTCCACTGGTAACAGTACCTGGTACCTGGTCCTTTTTTTAGTACCACCTCAGCCGAGGTTCCAAGTGAGCCAAACGTTACCAAAACGTGACGTGTGAACTCGTCAAAAAATCGTCATTACTGCGCAAACGCAGCGCAAACCGAGCCGAACTGAGCTGTGCCGTAACGAGCCGCTCTGAGCCGAGTCGCACCACGCAGTGGAAAAGCGCCATTAGTTGGATTTCAGTGCTACTGTTTATCCAATTTAAGTAAACCAGATTAGTATACTATACGTAAATGTATTTGTGCTTAGCATGAAATAACTGTATTTCAAATATATTTTAATATTTTTTTATTTTTCGCTAGGGTTGTTTCGTTAGTTGTTTTGTTGACAAGATTAGCGTCTCTCGTGATAAATCAGGCTAGTGATTAGCCTTATGTGTAATTAGTCTTACTGAGATTTTTATCATCATCTTACTGGCACTGTTACACCAAAAGCATGCTAATGTGTAGCAAAGCACACACTCAAACATACAGCTCTATACCTTGTTCTGTGATGCATTGGGGTTATTTTCTGGTGCCCCCTGTCCTGATAGCTTTTGTCCCAGGACTGAGAAACTGTGGAAGTATCGAGACAATTAAGGTAACTAGTCCAGTGCCTTAGAGAGGCTTAATAAATCACATTCAGCTCTCAGGGCTTATAAGGGCCAGCAGCTTGCTGGAAATTATGTGAGTGATTGGATGGATTTGGCCAGTTGTTTGACATGGCCTTAGACTGCCAGAGAGAAGCCAGCGAGACCCTGCTTTATAAACATTAACAGGAAAGGCACCTAAGGTCTGCTGAGGATCTGGGGCTACTGTATTTATGACAGGGTTTTGTAAACAAAGATCTTGCTGTGAACTAAACTGTTGTTTCATTAATCACATTAGGATAAGCCCCAAATGTTAATAACTTACCTTGTATTTTGTATCTAAAATGTTTTATTAGCTTTTGTAAATAAGTCAAAAAGATTATATAATGCATAACAGATCATTCATTGATATATGCTACCATTTTAAGATCAGTAAGATTGTTAATTATTTTATTATTATTATTATTATTATTATTATCTTTTATTCAAGGGCATATTTAATTGTTCAAAATTGACAGTAAAGGCATTTATTGTTTTTATTAATGTAAATTAGTCAAGATATTAGAATGATTTTGCAACATATTAGAAGGATCTTGTGACTGGAGTAATACTTGAGATATGCAGGAATTATTTTAGTAATATTTTACAATGTTTTTTTTACTTTTTTTACTTTTACTTATTTTTGATCAAAGTAATATTTTTTTTTAAATGATTAATTAAATGCATCACAGGGAATTACAAATGCAAGCATTATTATCAACATTAACACAGGACAAGTTAATTTTATTTAATTAACATTAACGCATTCGATACACAAACAGTCAACAAAAATATTTTACAGCATGGGTTATTTAATTCATTTTTTATATAAAAAGCGAATACAGTAGTATTTATTGTTAGTTTGTATTAGTGCTGTCAAATAATTAATTACATCCAAAATGGTTTTGTTTAAATAATTAATATATACAGTACACACATATATATTGTGTATATATAAATACAAATGCATGCATATTGTTATATTTGTGTTTTAAGTGTATTTTATCTATAATATGAAATATATAAATATAAATATATACATGTACTTACATTTGTGTGTGTGTGTGTGTGTGTGTGTGTGTATATATGCATATAATAAATATACACAGTACACATATATTATGTTAACAACAACTTTTATTTTGGATGCAATTAATCGTTGTGACAGCACTAGTTTGTATACTTCCAGTGACGGAAAAGTACAGGACTAACATTAAGATGGGTAAAATCTGTATCGTCAAGTTAACTAAACTATAACTTTAAACTACTGACGTAACGCTATTACATTTTAATGTGTCAGACTGATAATAAATTCTTATTGATTTACACTGAAGCCGTATCTAGAGACCAGAATAGCATAGGGTCTTGGGTTTGGGCGCTTCTGGTTTAGGCCGGTAAACAACCACAAAGCACTAAAAAAAAATACTCGGTTGGACAGATTTCCTTTTTCCGTTTAACAGAAACTATGCAGCTACTCTGAAATATTCATTCATATATTGGCACAGGATCTACAGTTAACAAGAGGTATACCACTTATGATTGTGGTATGGATGCCATAACTTAATCTACTTGGCCTTTGCCAGAAATCCCCTATTAATGAGAAATGTATCATTTTACAAAGCCCCTGGGGTGTTAAAGAAAAGTCATTCTCTTAATACTTCCTTTCAGTGCTGGAAGCGGTTTTCGTGCTCTCCCCTAAACCCCTAATCCTTCTGCCGCCACAACTAACGCCTTGGGAAAAAACCATCAACACAAACTAAATAGGGATGTTACACAGTGTGACGTTTTTCAGGTGCAGGATGGATAGAGAAGACAAGCCTCGCTCTCTCTCTCTCTTTTTTTCCCCTGAGCATTTAACTACTGCATACTGCTGCACGCTGATGTGTGACATTAAGTCAAGAAAGGCCTCACTATGGTTGTTCAAAAATGGGAACAAATTGCATGCTACCAGGATCGGCTGACTCCACTAGTGGCTCCCGCTCAGCCTGCGGCTTCCCAGGGTTCAAGGCAGCTTAGGGATCTGGTGTAGAGCGGTTTGCACGGTGCTGTGTAGTTAGGCCTCTTGCCAGGCCATTCTGCTGGAATTTCCTGTCTGAATCGACTCCCTCCTGCTCGCTCCCCTCTTGTTCCTGGAGCGAGACAGAAAAGCCTTTTTAATTACACTGCTGCTGCCTGGCCTCTCAGGATATTATTATTGTTCTTGAGTGCTTCCTCTAAAGATGAGCTACTCTCAGTACAAAGCCGCCTGTCTCTCGGCTCCGTTTGGACATGAAAAGTGAATGTTTTTCCTCTGCTTTGAGTACCCGTTGATAATGTCTACCACCTGCTATTGTCTTTAAAAGGACATCAAACCACAAGCTAATCCTGACCTGCAACAGAACGTGGATGCCTGGTTCTCACCAGGTCCTGACAGGATGTTTTGTTTTAGGAATTATAAAGGGGCACTGAAACAATAATACTTTTCGTAACCAAAACATGGTGCTTACTCAAAGGATTAATAGATTGATTTGTGTTTTTATTGTATTGCAATAAATTATGTTACAGTTATTATTTATGGGGGGCTTTTCCATTTTATTGTTTCGTAAGGAAATAATTGAAAGGACTTTTATTTTAAAGTTTTTAATAAACTACTATTATTATTATTCATTTTCATTTTTTTCATTATGCATTTATACACAAAGCTTTTTAAAAAATTACATTTTCAGAAATAAGATCTGAATTTAAGAACTACATCATAAAATGTAAATAAACATCAGATTAGAAGTTTATTAAGGCTTAAGTCTTAGTCTATGGGGTTTTTTTAGCAAGAATTGGACCTTAAAATAAAGTGGGCCAAAAGTCTACATTTATTAAGTAAGTAATTTAGCACATTTTAATGTAATAATATTAACTATTGAATGCATAATGGGGTCTATTTTGTGATATATATTTTTTAATTTTATTTATGTATTTTTTTTTTTGTTTGTTTGTTTGGTTGACCTTGGTTTGGTTTGATTTTAAGATTTTCCTGTGTATTAATGTATGGAATTTGTTGTATTAGACAACATTATGAATCGGCTAGTATACTTTTAGAAAACACTAAAGTCTGTCATCTTTACTTAAATGTAAAGATTTTCTTGACCATGCCTCCATTCTGTTTTGGGGTGAATATTTATGCACAAGCCCCTTGACTTTTTGGCCACTTGCTCCATACTGAAATGAGCATATTGTATCACATTGTTTTTTAAAAGAAAACGAGAGTGGGTCAAACCATTCGAATCGCACCTGTGTAGTGTGTACCCTCCTGAGTGCTGGACCTTGGCCTTCCTTTTGGCCCAAGAACAATGGAGCTGTCTGGATGATGGAATAATCCCCTCTCAGGCCGTCTCTGCCTCTACATCCTCATGAGGCCTTGTCCACCCTCGAGTCAGAGTTACTGTACCCCAGATTAGGTTTTAATGTCTACTCAGTTGTTGTGTTTGGAGAGGTTACCATATGACGTTTGGTCTGTTGCAGTATATTTTTATGATGTATAATATGAATCATTGCATTAGCTCAGTGAATAAAAAAAAACTGCTCTTAGTAACTTACTTAGCAGTTTAGCTCATATATGATTCTCCACACTATACCACACCAGTTCCCATCATTCTTAAACACACAGGAATCCTATGAGTTCCCAAAGCCATACTCAAGCGCTGACACGCTGTGCACTTGGCCAAAGCATCAATGGATGTGTTATGTATATGCATGCTTATCCTCCTACACGCAAACCCTCATTACGTTGGCCCCGACACACGGATTTGAGAAATGCCTCTCCATATCCAACTCGCCAAGGAAAGGGAGTCCACCTAATTGGCAAGGAAAAACGCACTACTACAGCCTGAAAGTATGCAGTCACTTTGAGCTGTTGAGATGGATTTTTAAGCCAATCCAATCCCTTCCTGCATTTGCCATTTTGGAAAAGCCTGCTTACCTGTCAGTTGTAGTTTCCGCTGTGACAGTGATGAAAAGGTTGAAGAGTTGATCATTTCTCCAGGACAAATTCCACTGGAAATACCGACGTTCAAATTGAATGCAAGCTCACAAAGTACAATAACATGCACTGTTTTTTGTTTTTTTTAAAGCTTTGGTTTCAGAAATGTGCTTATTTTTGCAGCTCAAAAAAAATGGTAACACTATAGAATAGGTACAACCTGTTAACTATTTACATGTCCCTCAATGAATTCTTCATTTGCTGCTGCTTATTAATAGTCAGTAAGGTAGTTGTTAAGTTTAGGTATTGTGTATGATTAGGAATGTAGAGTAAGGTCATGTAGAATAATGCATTAATATGTACTTAATGAGCACTAATAAATGGCTAATATTACAGTAATATTCTAGTAGTGTGTGTGTGTGTAGATATATATATATACACACACACACATAGAGAGAGATAGAGAGAGAAACAAGCTATTGAGTACAGTGCAGGTTTTGTGCTGAAATATTGTGCGCAAAAGCCCAATATCTTTCTATTGAATTCACCCCATATTGTTTGACCTGTTCCTTAGTCTTGAATCAGAATAATGCATGCTTGAAAGCCACGGTGATGATTGGAGCGAGAGTGGCAGCTCTGGAATGCTGACTCATACAGGTCTCCTGCTGATGGGCCCCTGAGAGGCCCCTGCGGCCCTTCCCCACCCTCATATACCCTCATCTCCTCACAGGTAGAGATAATGATCTGAGGACTTTACCCCCATAGTCTCTGTTCTCAGGTCAAGCCTGACTTACTGGTGCACGTGATGCCCAAGAATTTTAATGCAGGCAAGGAATGGGCACAGACAGACACGCACAGGAGATGAGACGACGAGTCCGTCCAAACAGAGCCTTTAGGAGCTTATTAAGAATAAACAGTAAAAAAAACATTTAAGATGCAGACAGTATACACTATTTGGTGCTTACTCAAAGATCTATAACCACAACCTTAAGTGAGTTAAACTCATTAACGAAAGCATGTTGGTTTTTTACAAGACCCCCTCAAAGCAATCAACATTTTTATAACAGGAAGAACATGTTTTGACCCTCTTTTTTTAGCCCAGACAAAGAAAAACTCATCATGAGAAACTGTAATCCACTCATCGCACGTGTAAGACCATTGAGAATTGAGAAACCGTTCGTAAGTTTTCAATTATCTCGGGGATCTTGGAGGGCAAGACTGAGGCACAGTTATAAAAGCTAGAATAAATCTGCCTTGTTGTCTACTGTGTGGCATATATAGTTTGGCATTAGCCTATTGCTAAGCTAACAACTCTGTACTCTGTTGTACAGTTGATTTTATTTCAGCTTGCACAAAACAGCCTTCTGATGTTGTATTATAGACTCTGTTGACATGTTTGTCTTTCTTCTCTTCTCCATAGCTCCTCACTTATTCTCAACCTTCCACACACCGATACCGATCGACATGCGCCACCATGAGGGGAGGTACCATTACGAGCCACATCCTCTGCACCCCATGCATGGGTAAGTTTTTCAGCCACTTCAACATTCGTTTTTCTCTCTTTGCACTGATGGAATCATCATTAATCAAGAAATAACCCACTGAGTCATCTTTGATATAAAGCACACAGATTCAGAGCATGCTGTCAGGTCTTGTCCAGTACATCTGTTTGTCTTCTGCCTGAAGGATTGTTCAGCTCGAGCTGTAGATGTGCAGCACATGGAGAGCAAACATCCAAGTAGTGAGAAACAAAGGCCGATGATTCAGTCAGTTTCATATCACAGACAAAATGAGTGTTTAGTACAAAGCTGACGGCATGTTAGCATCTCATCCTTGTAGTATTTTATAGTTTTGGACAACATCTGTATGTCTGACATTTACAGTTCTGGCATGTTTTTGTATTTCAAACCTGGAAATAATAAGTCCTAGGATGTAAAAAAAAAAAAAGTAAAAGAGACAATCCAAATAATACGATTTTTGTGTTATGTTTGTGATAGGAAAACAAATATTATTTTTATATTACATATAAAATGAAAAAAAAAAGAGTTTTCATATATACGGTACAAAGACTAACATGAGTGCAACTGTGCATTTGCATTTAAAGTCACAGAGTGGATAGCGCTACATACTGAGAGCCCAATTTATCACAAGAGCCGAAAGAGTCAGAAAAAGAGAATTCCTGCCGTCTCTCTATGTACTCTGGCTCCTTTGATTAATGTGACTTGGCCTTGACAGAGCCCCCCTAATTCATCAAGACCTCGATTTAGCTGTCCTTTTCACTGCCTGTGTCCAATTCACCTAATTACATGTATGTTGCACAGCAAATTAAGCTCAATGTTATCTTTTGGAGGTGCATGGCATGGATCGGATCCTATAGAATGATTCATGATGCACTGGTTTCATGTTACCACAAAGACATCCTTGCTAAATTTAATAGTACGTTTTTGCAAATATACATCTGTATCAGCGGTAGTGTTTTTCAGTATGTTACATCACTATGCCAGGAAGTAAGCGACTGAGTCATTCATTCAACATTTTTGTTCAAACACTCATTCAGGACAAAACGAGTAAATCTCTTAAAAAGTGATTCATTTAATTATTATCTTAATTCTGCAATTCGTTGAAACGTACTGATTCATTGTTTGTCTTAAAGAATGATTCATTTCATTTATTCTCTGAACCGATTTGTTCAAACACTGATAACAAAGAGTGATTCTGTGAATTATTATCTTAACTGATATGTTCAAAAACACTGATTCACATTACAGGGTCATTACAATGTGTTGCTTGGAGAAGTAGGTGGAACACAAATGCAATGCAAGGATTTTTTCCTAAAATTAACTTCTCACTGAATTGTCGGATAACAGTGGCATTTGCGTCCTGCAGATTTCTGTATATTCAAATATACTCAATTGCCAAAGATCTTTCCATAGTAATCAAACCTCTCCCCACAAACGTAAATAGGAAAGAGTTAACAAATCTTGAAGATGAATGTCTAAATGTTTGTGGAGTGTTTCAGCATGTAAACAGAGCAATTAGCGTCTAGAATTTAGCTTTCCTTTCCCAGAACCTCAATGACAATGAGTGAATGAGAAAAACCCATTCACTCACTAGCATTTTTTCTTTTTAGAAAACTGCTTCAGATTGCAGTGGTATCGAGAACCACCCAACATTTTTTTCTAACCAGTGTTTCTAACAGAAGTTGTCCGACTTAATAAGTGTTCCTCTTGAATGAAGGGAATTTTTGCACATATCTTTTGGTTTATGCCATAGTAATTGTGATTTTACACTCACGTTTGGTCCATAGGTTTTCATTTAAGTTTATGCATGTTTGTAAGGTTTGGACATGCAGTACCGACTTGAGAGCATGCCTCAAGTTCGGGAAAAAAGGTTCCCACGACTCCCAGTGGCAGTTAACTGCAGTCTCTGTGGGATATAATGTGATTCAACTAAAACAAAACACCTGACCAGGAACGCTGTGCGATTATGTGTCATACTGCAATTCTCTCTAGAGTCAGCAAGGTATAGGCCTATGCGTATTCTGGATATTTCAGAGAAACTGCTTAAAAACACATATTCTCAAAATATGAAGCTGTTCACACTACAAGACACTAAAAGAATTCAAATGGAGTTATTATGTTGTGTTACTATGGGCAGCTACCACCCATGGTGCAACGATGGAAGACTGCTAAAATGACAGGTAGCTATTAAGAAGAAGCTCTCTAAATGCACCATGACATACCCTGTCTATGACTAAGGTCTCTTTAACCGTTCAAGTACCATCTTGTCAGAGAGAGGGCGTAACAACAAGACCTCAGTTATCATTCTTGTCAGTAGGGGCCCTCTTTTTCTTATCCCTTGACAGGTAAAGTTGTAAATAATGGCTTATTATTAAGAGTTCAAACACCCTGAGCAGTTTTCCTGATTTATTTACTCGTTGACATGTTGTCTTGTCTATTTTGACTGTCTGGCCATCACTGAGAAATGTGGGAATGCACCCAAAACTGGGTTAATTTTGTTTTTGTATTGTTAAGTATTGGCTCTTGCTGTTGTTGACATATTTTCCCATAGCAGTACAATTATGCCAGCAAATACTATAGTAAATATTACTGCATTATATTAGGGGTGTCCCCGACTAAGGATTTTCACAGTCGAATCGGCATTTTCAAATCTTGCCAATAGTCGACTGATGGTCGAATCTTACGTTTGGGGGCGGGGCAAAGTAAGAATAAAGTCAGTCATTGGACAGTCATCATTACTGATGTTAACACACAGGGAAAATGTGTAACAGGCACCTCGCAGAGACAATAGTTCTATGTGAAATCGGACATTGAGCACCCCAAATGGTCATGATCATAACACCCCGTGAACATTCGACTGAGATATTGAAAGTCGAATTAGGCTCCTCGAATCAAAGCATTGAATCCTCGACTATTCGAGGACACCCCTACATTTTTTTATATATATATATATGTATATATATATATATATATATATATATATGTTTTGTTTTTAATTGGCAAATGTTGATCTTCAGATTGGGACATTGAAACTAGTGGCCACTATAATTACATCCGTGCTGACATTTTCTGTAGCAATGCCATCTGTTGTGATACTGTTGTCAGTGGTCAAGATGGCAACCAAAGCACATGCTTTTATGGCCGCAGATAACACAACTTTCTGGCAGTTTGCAAAATCATAGCACTATTGCAGGCGAATATTAATTTTGAGCACTTGCTCCAGCCCCCCCCCCTTTTCACAAACGGGGGGAGAGGATTTGGTGGTTTGTGTATGGCGAGTCTGTTTTCTTTCAGCTCCTCAAGAACAGAGACGTCTTTATGGCTATACTTTCAAGGAGGCTGATGGCAGAAAGTTGGCAACAGGACAAGCCTGGTAGTCTGCAGGCGTTTACTGGAAACTGAGCACGACTCAGGCTGGGTGCAGGTTGGCCTCTGAACAGAGATGGTATAAATGAGAGACTGAGATGAAGCCAGACTGTGCCAAGCATAATGCATCCGATACCCGCCGTTCAGATAGTCACTGTTGGCTTTGCTCACATCTCATTAAAGCTACAGAAAACAGTTTATCCATTTTTGAAAAATGCATGCATTAAAGCAATGGTTTTAAATTCTGTCATCATTTACTCAGCCCCGTGTCATTTTAAACCTGTATTCAGTGCAATTGCAAAAGGAGATGTTAAGCAGAAAGTAAATGCTAATCAGGGATGAAAAACAACAAACATAACAAAAAAAACCCCTCTATGCAGTAACTTATTTTCATAATATCTCCAGAATTGTTTCGTGTGATTTAAAAAGACACAAATGTAAGTTATTTATTAAAAAAAAACACAAAATAATGATCACTGAAAATGCTATTCAATTGCAAAGCTCAAAATATTTAGAATATAGTCACTAACTACTTTGATCATGCTTGAATGGTGCGTTTAGTCGGTTTTTGAACTTTCGTTGCATGCCAAGCAGCAATATTCTTGAACTCTCTGCTAAACATCTAGGTTTGGGAAAAACATGAGAGTGAGTGGATGATGAGGGAACTGTACTTGATAAATATTTGGCACATAACTTCATGCATTTTGATGGAGGCAATCTGTAATCCTCTTCATTCACATGTCAAACAAATCTAAATAACATACACTTTCATAAAACAAACATCCCCCTTTCATTGAGGCAAAATATATATTTTTTCCCTTTCCTGTTGAGTACGGTCTAATTTTTTTGAAACAAAATGAATGTGTAGCTATAGTTGTAGCCTGCTTGCCATCACCGACCATCCCCCCGCAATTTGCAGCCCGTGCGCAGAACACACCCTTGTGGAACGCAGGCTCTGATTCATACGCATGGTCATTTCCTCTCCCAGTGGAAAGTAAAGTAGTATGGGGACATAGACAAGTCTGCTTTATTTAACACTGTCTGACATATCCCCTCTGTGTTCAAAAGCACTCCATTTAGGGACTCGACTGCAACAAAAGAGCTCTCTGGGATGGTGAGTTATGATTGGTCAGTTACAGCATTAGCCAATCACAATCCGTTTGATGTCCTGCTCCAGATCGTATTTTTTGGGGGGGTTTAATTTTACAATAATTACTTTTTCTTTCAAGACCTTTTTTTGCAACTCAGAGATTACGGTGATAGTAATGTCAAGGTTGTGGGTTTGATTCCCAAGAAATTAATGAATTGAAAAACTTTAAAGCTTGAATGCAATATAAATATAAGGTTTCGTTAAAAAGCATCTACCAAATGTGTAACTGTTAAAGTAGATTTAGATTCTGTTCTTTCTCTCATCCAGGCACTCAATTGCTGTACACTAACATGTAGATCAAGGGTTCGATTCCCAAGGAATTCAGGCATTGACAAAAAAAAAAAAATGATAGATTGAATTCAATGTAAGTAGCTTTGATTAAAAGTATTTTGCCAAATGCATACATGCAAAAGTGGGGCATCAGATTCTGTTTTTTGCTCTCATTTAGGTATTAAACCACTGTACACTAACAAGAGGGTCATGGGTTTGAATCCCGCAGAGTTCTTGAATTGAAAAAAAAAAACCCAGCATGAATGCTTTGTAAGTTGATTAGGTTAAAAGCATCTTACAAATGCATAAGTGTAAAAGTGGGACATCAGGTTCTGTTCTTGCTCTCAATAAGGTGTTCAACCACTGTACACTAACACGAAGGTCATGGGTTTGACTCCCAAGGAATTCATGAATTATAAAAATGGTAAAGCTTGAAGGCAACGCAAAAAAAAAAAACATCTGTAAAATCTACATACATGTACTTGTAGGACATCAGATTTCTAATCTAGCTCTCCTCCAGGTGTTCAACCAGTATACATTATCTTAAGTTGAGGGAAGCATACGTAAACATCTCTTCAAACATCTCTCTGATTCAGAAGATCAGACTGTGTGCTCTACTTTTAGGAAATGTTAGAGTTACAGCTGCCTCCTGGCTGGTGTTTTTTGGACTGGCGTGCGCAGGCGGCGTAGAGACCTGCCAAGACGTGACACATTTATATCCTCATCACGACCTGTGAGCTATCTGTGAACTTCTGCCCCACTATCTTGTTTTACGCATCAGTTTCTTCAAACACCGTCTGCAAAAAGGAGGGGATGTATTAAGCAGTCTCATCATAACAC
Organism: Enteromius treurensis; assembly: GCA_032275025.1. Classification (NCBI taxonomy): domain Eukaryota; kingdom Metazoa; phylum Chordata; class Actinopteri; order Cypriniformes; family Cyprinidae; genus Enteromius; species Enteromius treurensis. Next base: position 15,422,727 of record JAUCMU010000151.1, read on the forward strand.
TTCAGGCTTGTGTGTGTTCAGAGGTGTCCATCCCAAGCAGACATTACAACAGCCATGTACTACAGCACTTTGAGTCTCGACTTGTTCAAGACCTCAGGCGTATAGGGAGGAGTAGCGTGTCTACATTTGGGAGTCGTGAAAAAAAACATCACCAGTTTCAGTTCACATTGAAGCCCAAACCCAGTCTGTAAAGTCCCTTGACCCAGTTGATGCTGTCAACTGGACCTGACCTGAACCTTGACAGCAACTTGTTGTCAAGAATGTGGAATGTAGATGTATTTTCCTATAAACTTTTGATTTGAGAATTAGACATTTTTATGGACAACAAGACTATATACAAGACTGCAATATATTTCTGAATGAAACTGGATAAGCTTGGGGAAAAAGTAGAGTAAAATAAAATTTTATTAATCACAAAAAGAAATAATTTTGGAAAGTGGGCATTACATACCAGAAGGGAGCCAGACGACTCCTGGAGACGTAGGCTAAAAAAATTAATAGGGATTTGTGGCGTCATCTAAAAAGCATACCCAATGAATCATGCACTATGCTTTGAGAAAGTTAAACTTCATTTTTGATTTCCTGATCACCATAATTATAAGTTCTGCGCTTGTTTTAAGTGAAAGAATTAAGGTCTTTCTTTGACACTGTGAAAAAGACTAAGTATTTTTATGTGGCCTCAAGACAAAGATTAAACGGAGAGTCCCTAATTACGCTACACTTAAGCACTTAAACTGTGTGGCAGCTTGTCTTTGTGTAAGAAACTAATTGAGGTCTTCTTTTTCTTTGTCTTTTGCCAGACCACATGGATTAGCAGGCAGTCCAGTTATCTCTGATATCTCTCTTATCCGACTATCACCTCACACTGCAGCTACCGGAGAATCACCCTTCAACCCACCTCACCCGTATGTCAACCCACACATGGAGCATTACCTGCGATCAGTCCACAGCAGCCCCACGCTCTCAATGATCTCCGCAGCACGTGGACTGAGCCCTGCTGACGGTGAGTCTCGTATTGTTCCCACGTATGTACCAGGATGCTCTTCATATATGGCCAAAAAAATTGGTTAGGTATAGATGTACAGAATATTGTTAGAAAAGATTTAGATTTCAAATACTCTTCAGATGCTATTTTTAAAGAATCCTAATAAAATATATCACATACTGTATATTTGCACAAGAATAGTAGCCTTGTTACACATAATTCTTCAGAAAATGTAAGATGCATTTCATGTCTTTCTAAAACCATTTGATTTTCTTTTGAGAAGCACAAAAACAAATGTTTCCCAAAGCACCCTAAAAGTAATCTGGCAGGACTTGTGTGCTGTAATCTTAGTATGAGGAAAGACAGAAATGAAGCACTTTTAAAACACTTTGATGTTTTGGGTTCTTGACAGCCCCTAGAAACCATTCGGTTTCATTTTCTGGAGTGAACATCCTATCTAGCGTCTTATTTTATGCTTGAAAGAAAAAAGAAAGTCACAGGTCTAGAATGGCATGAGGGTGAGTGAATTCAAACATCCGGGACAGCCAAGGTATTTCTACAATGGCTTACTAAAAACATGTTTTTTTTTGTGATGATACCTCCATGCTGTTAGATGCCGGTAGAAATCCGAGAGCACTCTTGTATCACCCATTATAACGGATTAAATGGGTTTTATGTTTGTGGTGGTATGTCTGGAAGAAGGAATAAAAACTTTGGTCAGCAAAGAAAGAAAGCTAATGGTTCCACTCCTCCACAAAGTGAAACACAACAGAAACATTGTTTATCTCCTTTAATGTGTCCACGATTTAGACATCAAGCATGCTAAAAACATTACTGTTGACCTGTTCTTATTTATGTAGGCCTGACTATGTAAATAGATGATGGTCAGAAAGAAAACAGTTTGCTGAACATTACCTACCTTGACAAAAGCCTGGTCCTTCAGCCTTGTTACTATAACGAGAGATAAGTTACCAAGCACAAAGACTTGGCGGTAATTGCTCTGCTTTCACACTTACATAAGTGTTGATGATTAAATGGAGGTAAAGATAGTGGAAGGAGTTACTCTTAATAATAACTTAAAAGTCTATTTCAACCAGCGGTTGACCATGGTCTCATATAAAAGGCAAACAAGTGATTATTTCAAGGATTTGCATAAAATTCCACACTCAAAATTAGATTCCTCCTGCAGTTGTAGAGTCAGCTAATTTCACGACAGAGCTTCGGTTGTGCAGAAGTCAATCATGTTCTAATGTTTAACAGAAGGTCCATAAAGAAAACTGATGAAGATCTGTGGAGATGTCCCCTGCCCCAGAGCAGAGTTCTGACTGCTGATCTGCCTTCATCAGTCCACCGCCTAGGGGCTTTTTCAGCTCCGGGCCTCTGCTGCACCCCTCCTCACTTCGTTTCTGAGCCCCTCTAGAGACGTAGTTATACGATCCGGCGAGCGTGGAGAAAATAAACGGCCTTGTTCTGCCATGAATCCAGCACAAACACACGCCTGTTCTTTTTTAACCTCGCTAGGGCCTAATTGTTCCTGATAGAGCTGTAATAGTAGTAATGGCCAAGCAGGCAAAAATGATCCTGCGTGTCCCATAACTTAAGCAACAAGGACGTGAACTGGTGTTATTTCTTCGTCGTAGGCGAGTCTTACGGAAATGACATAGGAGCCACTAATGGTTATCTGACCTAGGCTGAAAGAAAAATAAATAAATCCTTTGCTTGTATTGCTTTTGACACCTTTAGTCTGGGGTTTACTAGGTGCTGGTGTTAACACATTTACCCAAGTTTAGGGAAGGAGAAGCACCACTTTTTACTTGTAAACATTCTTCAGGATGTGTGTGATCTATCTTTTTTTAAAGGGACAATTTTTTTTTTAATTAGTACTAAATATAACCATTTTAAATAAATGCCTTTTATTTAAACTTCCTATTTATCGAAGAATCCTGAAACAAATTAAGCAGTATAAAGCAGTATATTTTTTGAGCACCAGATAAGCAGGCTCATGGCTACTGCAAACTTTGCCAGCACAGGCATAAATAACATTTGAATTATATATATTAAAACAATTTTAAATTACAACATTTCATAATATTTTTCTTTTCTATGTTTTACTGTATTTGTACAGACTTTGCTTATTCTATTATATAAGTGATTTATAAAATAAAGGGAAAAGAAGTCATATTAATGTTAATGTTTTAGGATTAATATTTAAGATAAAAAAATTACATGGCATTCATAATAACATTTCCTATTTGAAGGTAACACTTACTGTCAATATTAGTTCAGCAACTCACACAACCTGGCTCACAAGATGCTTCATTTAATAACTCTGTCATTCATTTAAATGCTAAAACCCTCTCCGTCATAAAGCAGCTGTATAACATGTCTTAATACTGTACATGGCCATGTGCTAAAGCATTGTACAGGGGACAGGGGAACCTTCACTACCCATATGTGTGTATGAATCCTGAAATGCTAAAGTCTCCTCTTCTCTGTCTGAGCAGTGACCCACGAACACCTGAAGGAGCGGAGCTTGTTTGGCCTGCCCCCTCCCCCACCAGGGGCCAACCCTTCAGAGTACTATCACTTCATCGCCAGTCACCACAGCCCTTATAGAGACCTGCTCATGCCGACCGCGACGGCAGCTGCTCATCTTCCTGACTACATGAGCCCAGTGGACAGTGAGTCACAGACAGACCAATATACTACATCCACCTTAAAGGTCAAATCTGTGAGATTTTTTGTTTATGTGTTAAATGCTTTCTCCTCAGCCATATTGTAAAGAGATAGCTATAACCTAGTAAGTAAGCAACGAGTACCCAGTGTCTCAGGCATAAATATAAATTTGTGAGAGTAATGTCAAATAAAATCTATATTAGCCACTGAGGGGAGAATTTTTAAGCATTTAAGAATTTTTTTTAATTAATATAACTCTAGATCATGTTAGGCTTATGAAAATATCTGTTATATAAAAAACCCATGAGAAAGCAAGACGTACTTGAGACATTTCAGGGTGCACCAACAATAGAGGCCAGATTCTCTTCTGTTTACATATTTTCGTTCAGTGCTTTTAAATCAGATGTAATACTGATTTCTTCATATGGCAGCATGCATTTAACGATAAGTGTTTTTTTTTTTTGCACCAAATCATACTCTGGATAGTATAATATAAAAAAAAAATTACATTTAACACTATTTTTCTGTTTGAGTTTGCTAACAAAAAGGGCTTGTGAAAGTAACATTTTATGAGCTAGTGGCTACCATAGGGTTCAGTTTTTGAATTTGGACTGCTTCTCCAAGAGTGTAAACACTGTGGCTTTGTGGTGATTTCAAAATATTGCTCTGTTGGTTTGAGTGGGCCAACATGTCAACTGCTAGCTCATCCAGTGGTGTTCTGAGCAGGGCTACCTGTTTTCGAGCAGAAGCAGAGGGAGGGGGGGGGTATGGAAAACCTGTTTGGAAGAAGTTTAGTTCTGTTTAGTGACAGAACCTAAAAGAAAACGATTTAAAGCTGCAGTCTGTAACTTTCTTTGTGTTCGAAATTGACCAACATTTGTATAAGCGAGTACATCATGAATCCATTTTCCAAACTGTGTTTTTGGCTTGTCCTGAATCACTACGGCACAAGCGTCAAAAATCAATGATTTTCAATATATTTTCGTTTTTTTACATACATCTTAGTTATGGTTTACATTTGTTTTAATTCCAGTCTCAATGGGTTTTTTGTATTGTTATTATTTTAAATGTACTTTTAGTTCATGAAAATAACTGGGTTGTACAAGTCACTTCATTAATTTGATACTTTCTGCAAAATTGTAAATATTGTGTTAAAATCAATAGATACTAGCTGCAAAAAAGTTGAATCAAAGATCAACTCTTTCCATCCCTGCCTGTGTATAAATCATGACACGTGAAAAGCGGCTGTAAACATGATCCATCTCAACAATTTATAAGGCGTTTCTGTTATGGCCTCTAATTCAGATTGGGCTGCAGGTGTGATGCATTATTATAAGTAACATTCAACTTCCCTCAAACCTCACCTTAAAAGGGAAATACAATGTTTAGTGCAAGACTTTTTTATGGCTGTAATGCCAGGTCTTTCATCTCTGCTTTTTGTTTTCAAGGATGTGTTATGGCAGCTATGTACCCCCTCCTGCTTCTTTGTAATGTGATTCAATTAGTCATGTAATGGACGGGTGTATGCTCTCGATCTTGTAAGGTCCCGATTACGCCTGGCTTAATAATGTGGCTTTGTTAAAAGATGCCCAGAGGGTCGCTATTGCATGTCGTTGCGTAATCTATAGGGGTAAACCGGGGCGAGCAGGTTGCAGGTCTGTGGTGCCAAGCAGGTTTTCGGCTCTTATCCAGAGTTTGGAGGAGAAATGCAGTGTTGTGAATGGGTAACACTGTGAGAGAGGATGAAGAGGAAGTCAGTGTAGGGTGTCTGCTCAGGAAACTTGCGATTGTAAATAATCAAGCTGGCACGCACTCTTGCTTTGATCGGGTCCAGCCACCCACAGTAACTCTTAGTGCCACAAATCCACGGACCCTCTCCAAATTGCGTGTCCCAATTACTTCCGATCACTAATCAAGCACGAACCTCTGCGGGTTTTTTTTACCATAATGAGTTGGTCATGAGAGTTCCTGCATCTCTGACCGCTAACACTGGCCGCCGAGAAGCTGACTGCCCACATTTTGTGTAGTGAGGCTTGTTAGCTCAACAGCGCAGGGCTTTCTCCTTCCCGGCTCGAGTCTTTGGCCCTCTCCTCCACCAGGCTTGATGTGGTCACTAAGGTGTTCACAGTTCTCCACACCAACCCACAGGCACAGGGCTTTCATTGATGGCCGGTGTCAGCTCATGGTGTGGTGGCATAAAGCAAGCCCTTCAGTAGAGCGAAGCCCTGATAAATATGCATTGCAGGGTTTAGCGTTTGTCTTGGAATGGCGTGGCGATAAAATTCGTATGCGTATTTAAAAATCAATTTACGTTCTAATAAATTCAGCAGACCCACCACAAGAGTCAGTGTTCAGCGTGCACAAAGTGGCCCTCTTGTTTTTCCCTTCATGATTCCCATTTGCCCATTAGCTGACTTGGAGAGAGAAGGTTCGGGTTTTCCTGTAAATGGTGATCGTTGTTAAAAAAAAAAAAAAAAGAATATGTGCACATGGAAAATCTGTCCGGCTTGCCATTACAGCCAACATGTGCAGTACTGTAAATTTATTTGGACATTCGGCAGTTTTACACTCATTACTGGGTCAAACCGAAACGTAAACTGGAGTCATATGACAAAAATAAGCATTTCATCTAGCTGTAAAGATCACAAGTACTACAAACTCCACTTGGCAAAAAACACCTATAAGACCTCATTTTATATATATATATATCCTTAATCAAAATAACTCAAATGCAATTTGAGATTACCGGGAAAACACAATGAAAAACACTTTTGGACATATATTACATGTGTGGAAGTGAATCTGATATTTTTCACTCGTACAGTAGCTCACATGCACAGACTTTGGTGCTGATAGCAGTAATTGAAACAAATCTCTCGTCATTAAATATGCTAAGCACGTAACCCCACATCCGTCATCCCTGACTATAAAGGTAAGAGTAAACTCTTAAGACATAAGAATGATGGATCATCACCTCGTCTTGAAATTAAACCCCAAAAGCTTTGAATACATGTAGCTCACTCCTGCGGATCACTGCTCCTCCTGGCAGCGATGGGAACGCCAAGCGCATTTGCCTGAACAGGCCCCAAAATAACAAATAGCAGCAAACAATGAAAGGATTCGGCGTCGGCTATGAGTGCACGTCTTGCTGAAACGCTCCACTGCTGTGCCAAGTGCATGTGGATGCCAATGCCGTGCACTTAACATGTTAATTATGGTCTCCGCCTGACAGGGGCGACACGCCGATTGAAAGTGCAGCCGCCACTAAAAACAACAAAGCCCAGTTTCACCATCACACCCAGACGGGATTTTACTCAATGGGCACGTTCCTTAGGCCCTCTTTGTGTACTTTAAGTGAATCTATTGCGCATGCAATGTTATGAGAAGTCTCACTTGATGCTTCTCAACGGGTGAGAAGGGAAATGCTGGCCTTACGCCCTCTGGATGGATGAACACGTGAATAAATAAATCACCACAGCCTCCGGCTCACAGCCAGACTCTGCCTGATACCCAAAACAGCAGGATAATAGGTTGAACAGACCTCTGTTTCAATTCAGCTCTGCTTCTGCTCTCTGTGTTGAAGTGAAGAGGTCTGCAGCCTCTAATTGAGTTGCTTACGCAGGAATGCTTTAAGATTATGAATGGAAAGGAGAGGAAAACAAATGCTGAACTCGTTTGTGTGGCATAGGCAGCGGGGAACTGTTTAAGGTCCCGTGATAATAGCTGCTGCCAAAGCAAACGTCTGCTGTCCGACTACAGGCAGGACTGTTTGGGAGCTGAGGGTTTTTTTTTTTGGTGTAAAAGGAGGGAGTCTTGTCACCACTGCAGCTCAGGCCAACATACTCACACATACACAGCACAGCAGATACTAACGTAAGGCACTGCTGTTTCTCTCTCATTGTGATTGCCTGTTGCTTGAAGTGCATATATGTATATATTTTATTTAATTATATATATATATAATTATTTATGTGTTTGCTTTTTTATAAAAGTTTTTATTTTTTTATTTATATTTTTTATTCTATGGATTTTTTATTTACAAAAGAAGCTTAAATATATATATATATATATATATATATATATATATATATGTACAATATATATATTTACTTCTTTTTTGCTTAATATGTATTTCAGTAAAATAAACTAATAATAAACTATGCATGCACAATACTTTTTTTAAATCATTACTTTTATTGAGATTCTATTTCAAATAAATACTGTTCTTCTGAACTTTCTATCCATCAAAAAATTCAAAAAATATTACGTAGCACAGCTGTTTTCAACACTATTTATAATAATAGTAATAATAAATGTTTCTTGAGCACTAAATCAGCATATTTAAATGATTTCTGAAGGTCATATGAAACTGATGTTGAAAATGCAGCTTTGCCATCACAGAAATAAATGACATTTTAATATATATTTAAATAGAAAACAGTCATTTTAAACTGTAATCATGTTTCATTACTACTTCACTGATCATTTGAGGCTTTCAAAAACATACAAAATTCTTACCAGCCCCAAATTGTTTAACTGTAGCATACTGCGTAATTGAATTATTTATTGCATAATAATATAAATAAATACTTCTATTTAGATATTTATTTATTTATTAAGATTAGTTGAACTTTATTATTTGCACAATAAACTTTTTATTGATTCCCAAAGGGAAGAAAAGAATATAAGAATAACATATTTTTCTGCCATCCCAATAAAAACATCAGAGCAGATGCCTAATATAATTGCCCCCTTTGTATACCACTGTAATTATAAAACCATATATCAGGCCAGATCCTCAATTAAAAGCACCTCCTCCTACCCACCGTTCCCCGTCCCGCAGGGTTGACAGGACTGCCTGAGCCAGCCTCTGCCACCACCACCTCACAGCACCGCACATCTGGTTTAGCGCTCTCCCAGGAACCTGTGCACCCCTAAATTAGAGACACTGCCTATAAAAACAGAGCACTGCAGAGTGTGTGGGACTCAGCAGCTGAGGGCAGGCCAGACACTGCTACCCCCTGCTGTTCTGTGGGCAGCGGCCTGCTAAGTGCTGCCACACGCCGTCCCATCAACGTGGCAGTCACATTCTGTAACAAAATCTCATAAAAAAGGGTTTAGGTTTTTAGGTATAACTCTATTTAGGTGTTCTGTGTGTGTGTGTGTTTTAATACTCTGTGATCAAGTTACTTGTCTTCTGTCAGCCTGTGGTTTGCTGTCTGACCCCAGGCATGCAAACTATTGCTGCTCCTCTCAAACCAAAGCAATTCTATTCTTAAAAACTCTAAATGAAACTATTTTTATTATGCGGCTGAAACCAAAACAATATTGTGAGATATAAAGGAGCATTGCAAGATTTAAACTTGGAAGTATAGAAGTTGAGAAGAAGTTATATCTTACAGTTTGGACTTTTATGCTTAGAATTCCAATTCTGAGTTGATATCTAACAGGTTTGACATTTTTTTTTATTTTATTTTTTTTTTATTCTGTGACACAAATGGTTTTAAACAAAAGGTGATGTGTGTCATTTGTGAGTTGTTTAATATGCAGATAAGAGCGTAATGTATCAGTCATTGAAGTGTTGTGCATTATGGGATACATTATTCCACAAAGTAAGCTCTGTGGTATATCTGTCATGCTCATTTTGCTGAATGTAGTTGGTGTTTTGAATATCCCACACACAAGACATTTGCATACCGTATAGTAAATATACTAGCCTGTATACTTTATATACCATATAGTTTATTTGCAAAAAACAAATCACTTCAAATATCATGTTTTTATTATGATATCATGTTTTAGGGGGGTTAATTCTGTTAGTTAGCAGTACTTTTAAGTAATTTCTTAACCTATTAGAAATAACCCAACTGCAGTTCGAGATGAATTGGAATACACAATGAAAAACATGATATTTAAAAATTGTTAAAAATAGAGTTATCTGTTTTTGCAAGTAAACTCTTCCTACGTGCGTAGTATGTAAGAGTAGTATGGTAACATGCTATTTTAAAAATAGCCAGTCATTATGTGTTTGATGTAGCGCATTTAATTTTTGGTTCAAATGTCAAAATCTCACTTTTTTATATATATTTATATTTAGTATATCGACATATAATAGTTGCTGTTTGCAGGGTACATCAAAACGATCGCTTCAAGAATGGCAGGCCGGGTAATTAACTGGTTGGAGGTTGTAGATCTGTGAGAGTTTGACAGGCGTCTGTTTGAAATGTCAGGGTTTTTTGTGAGGTGCTTGTGTTTGTGTGTAGTTTAATGGACCCCATTACATGTTTCCGGTTGTAGCACCTTTGCTGATGCCCCCCTGGAGGGCAAAAAAGCCTGCTTGCCCGACTGCTGTTCTCTGTCCTCTTACACCAGGCCTAATGCACAGCACCTGTTTACAGGGCACATCTACATGGAAACACGGACTTTAGATCAACACTCACCTGAAACTAAAAAGTTCAATTCGACTGAATTTTCTTTTTGGAAGGTTATATTAACAATATATTAATAACATTTTCAGTTGGTACTCTTGTCAATTTTACTCTTTTTAACCCTTATAATGACAAGGTGTGAATGTAGATATGGTCATCACCAGAGGTCATTTTGTAATTTGCTTCGATCCTTATCACCTGTCGTCCGTGATCTTCATATACCGTTTGGAACGCGTTGGTATTAGATACACAAAACCTGCGCGCTCACAGACTTGTGCGTCACATGCGCGATGTGTTTGTTTGTCCTGAAGCGTCTGATCGCGGCTGCGGATAAATGCACTTGCATTTTCTAATGCTTTTATACAAAACTGATGAACACA
>JAUCMU010000151.1:15433295-15450419 GCA_032275025.1 Enteromius treurensis
AGGTAGCACACAAATTCTGAATGCCTTTGGCAGATCTCAAATGAGCCATTTTAATCTAGATTAATCTAGATTAATTTTGAAATTAATCTTTACATATCCTATTCTTATAGAAGCATCCTACTCAAATCTCTTAAGTAAATAGACTTTTCAGCATTCTACTCTTTATTTGCTTGCTTGTTTGCCTTATTTTACTTTCAGATCAGTGTTGTTAAACAGTATCTGTTTGGCATTCTGCTGAACAACCCATTTGGTGAGATTGGTATGATAAACTAATAAAAAATCAATACGATCTGTATGCAAGCCAGCATAGTAGTGATGCTGGAGATAAGGAGAATTGAATGTCCCACACAGATCTCTTTTAAGGTAAGAGTGAAAAAAAGTGTCTTTTCTCTGCAGTGTCCCGTTTCCCCAGTCCCAGACTGACGCCGAGGGTGAGCAGGAAGCGAGCGCTGTCCATCTCTCCAGTCTCGGATGCCAGCATCGACCTGCAGACCATGATCCGCACCTCGCCCAACTCTCTGGTGGCCTACATCAATAACTCCCGCTCCAGCTCGGCTGCCAGCAGCTCTTACGGCCACCTCTCCGTCGGGGCCATCAGGTACAGTAATCTCCCATCTGTGTTGATTTTTCTTGTAAATGTTTTTGCAGGTTGCCCATTGTTTGAACTAACTCAAAATGTTCTTCCCGTCTCAGTCCCTCTTTTGCGTTCCCACATCCTATCACACCGGTTGCATACCACCAGCTGCTGTCCCAACAGAGAGGTCTAAATGCGTTTGGACACACTCCCCCTCTGCTGCAGCCTTCTCCGTCCCTCAGCACCAGGCAGACGCTGGTGGCAGCAGCTGCTCTGGCCAACAATAACAGCACCGACACAAACACTGAGTCCAGCCAGGTGAATATACTGACGTTTCTATACATGCTTCTTGACATATAGATGTTGAGAAATCTGTAAATTGTGTAATATAGTTTATTATTCAAGTTTAAAGGAGTTGTCTTTTTTTATTTATTTTTTTTTTAATCAAACTAATATATAATAATTTCCAAGGATGCATTAAATTGATTAAAGGAGGCAGTAATCATACAAAGAAACTAAACATGTTGGTTCACAACAATATTAGGCAGCACAACTGTTTGACATTAATAATAATCTTATCAATAATAGTAATCAGAATAATTAAGAATATATTAAAATATAAGTTAGTTAGTTTGTCTGTTTTAAATAAATTAATATTTAATAATAATTAATATTTTTATTTAGCAAGGGTATATTAAACTGATTACCAATGGCAGTAATCATGCAAAGAAATGTCACATGCTTATTACTTTACAGCGATATTAAGCAGCACAACATTGATAATAGTCATTGTTGTTACTAACAATAATCATAATAATTTATACCTCTCAGCATATTAGACTTCTGAAAAATCATGTGACCTTTAAAAATAAAATTCAACTTTGCCATCACATGAATAAATGGCATTTTAAAATGTATTAACATAGAAAACGGTTATTTAACATTTGAATCATTTTACAATGTTACTATTTTGACTGTATTTTTTATCCAATAAATGTAGACTAGCTGAGCATAAATAATATATGCTAATCTCAACTGATCTTTTCATTCGTCCCCCTTTTTCCCCAAACTCCACTTCTATAGAAGTCTGTGTAATGCTCGTGGACCAAGAGCTGCTGTCACTCCCATGTAAACAGTGTGGCCATCCAGAAATATAAACTTCCTCTGACCTACTCTCTGTCGGTCCAGACACTCACCAATTCAGTTTTCATTCCAGCTTTATTGCTGATCTCCAAAACACATACACGCACTATAGTTATGAGAAACACATTTCCCACACTTTTGAGCAAACCATGTCAGGGTTATTGAGTTATAGAAAACATGGGCCTCTGCCATACTGTAGTGGTTGGGAGGAAAGGCACCACTTCAACGCAGAGCCTGCGTGTTCAGAGAGACTGTCTGTTGAATTATGAATCCATCTGAGGATCAAAGTCTGTAGCTGCTCTCTGGGCGTAATAATTTCTTCCTTTTCATATTTCCATCTGACAGATGCTCATAGTGCAGTCTAAACTGTTTAGTCTCTGCGGCGAGTTGCTTTGTGAAATATGGCATCTGGAGCATGGTGCCTTTGTAGGCGTGAAATCAGCGCTCATGCCAACAGCCAAACCGTCGACATGGTGGCTCCAATGTCTCTTGCCTTGTTCTCTTGCAGAATGCTGGTGGAGACCCGGCTGTCAGCAGCACGGTCAACCCTATGATCTTTAAGAGGTCAAAGGTTAAGACTGAAGCAGATGGACCCCACCCCATCTCACCTGGTTCTCAGGTTTGTGGAATCTTATCTGTCACATTAGATCACATCCAGGTTTTTAAGCTTCAAAATGGACACAAGTCATACGGTAGCTATGTGTGAGAACACACAGAAATTGAAGACATTGTTCACTGAAAATCTCCTTGTTCGGTTTTCCTTCAATAAATCATTGAGATACAGTAACAGTGTTGCTATTGTTCAGTATAAAATAAAATTTCAAGCAAAATAAAATTTCAAGCAAAAATAAATAAAGCAAATAAAATACATTAAAAAATGTATTTAAATAAAATGTAATTGGCATGAACCAAGACAAAGTAGTGCTAAAATAAGGATTTCAATTATTATAACTAAATTTAAAATAAATAAAAAATAATTATGCATGTTTAAAAATCGAAATATAAATAAATGCTGAAATAGTTGATAAATTATACTTATTGTTATAAAATAACAGAAGTAATAACTTCATAAAGCCCTGGATAATAAATATATTAGATTAACTATATAACTGTAACTATATTACACTGTAACACATTACTGTACTCTAATTACTTTTCCTGGTAACACAGTAAAGTAATGCATTACATTTTTAATTTATGTAAATTAATTAGCTACTTATGTCAATAAAATTATGTTACTTAAATTTCAAATGCAGTGTTTAAACAAAACTGTAATTAAAATACAATAAATAAACAATCACAAAATATAATTAAAATAATGTTTTGCACGTCAGTATGCCCTTTAATAAATCAGAGAATGTGAGCTAAGATGCAGACAAGCCCTACAACATTTATATGCAATGAAAGGTTTAATCAATGAAAGGCAATCATAAATGTATTTAAAAAAAATGTAATTGGCATGAACCAAGTCAAATTAGTGCTAAAATTAGGATTTAAATTACTACAACTAAATGTAAAATACATAAAAATAAATATACATATTTAGAAATCAAAATATAAATAAATGCTGAAATAGTATATAAATTATACCTATTATTATTATCATTATTATTATTATAAGCCCTGGGAGGCCATATTACACTGTGACACATTACTGTACACTAATTACTTATCCTGGTAATGCAGTAAAGTAATGCATTACATTTTTTATTTATGTAATTTTAATTTAATTACAGTTACTTATATCAATAAAATTATGTTACTAAAATTTCAAAATGCAGTGTTAAAACAAAAATGTAATTAAAATAAGGTTTTGCACGTCAGTATGCCCTTTAATAAATCAGAAAATGTGAGCTAAAATACAGACAAGCCCTACAACATTTATACATCTTACATATTACTTTTTAAAAGCAGTAATCAATCATTTGAAGTGGATTACTTTTTTTGAGTAACTTATCCAACACTGGTTGGTATGATACATGAGGAGAGGTGTGGAGTGTGAATTGATGAGCATACAGTCGAAACCCTTCATATTTGAGGTTGATGTTCCACACTTGATAGAATGATAGAAACCGAACTGGGAATGGTTTCAAAGACACTATTATCAGTTGTTGCTTTAGTGCTCTTACCAACAGAGCGCTCGTGGGTAAACATACCCTGTACTTTGACTGGATATCACACAAATTAGCCTGTGGGAGGGGGCATTAGATGTGGCCGTGAAGCATTCCGTTCTCTCACCACATTAGAGAGGTTTTCAACCCTTTAAATTTTAAGTTCATTAAAGCTCAAAAGCATTCTTAACATTCCCAGACCTTAAGAGAAACGAGGGTTGCAATATTGTGTTGGAAATCGACCTGACCGCCAACAATAGTTGCCATCTGATTCTCAATAACTCAAGCACAGGATCAGCTCCCATAAGAAATATAAAACACTAACGAGGTCTCTTTTTTTAATAGCTAAATCTTTTCACTAAACCACAGTGAAATGAGCGTGGATCTTCTAGAGTGTCAAACAGCTATGTCTCAGAAGTTATATTTTACTCACACAAGCTAAAAACAACTACAGAGCAATGCAATTATTTCTTGACTGACGTGTATGACATAACATATGCAAATTAGGTTAATCAATAAAAATTACGTTTTTTCCTTTACAGGATCACATGGAGTTACGAGAGGAACTTGACAAGGACGAATGCAAGCAAGAGCCCGAGGCCGTGTATGAGACCAACTGCCACTGGGAAGGATGTTCCAAAGAGTATGATACCCAGGAGCAGCTAGTTCTTGTTAGTCCCTATTCAGTTCTTCTTTGTTATGAAATGTCTCCTAACTTTAAGCTGAATGATAAATGATCATTTCCATGATACAAGGGCTTTTTTTCCCCAAGCTGGCATTGGTGTCTCCTCCTTTTTGTATTTTTTTTTACATTTTGGGCTAAATGAGCGTATGTGGCATCTTAATTGGGAAAGAGCCTTTGTGTTGGGGGTGTGCATGGGATGCCCTTAAATAAATGCTGTCCAGCGAGGCAGCTCACTAGATTTTAGAACAGCTATTGGGGCTAAATAAAACAAACACCAATTGCAAACAGCTTCCCTGCCTTTTTAAAGCAGAAACAACTGTAAATAATTAGAAACACTGCACATGTTGGACAAGTTTCTCATCGTCAGCTTTGGCCAGACTTGTAACTGATCCTTTCCTGTCACTGACACGTGTAGGGTTAATGAGCATGTTGATACCCGCAGAGGTGCCGAACGTGTTCACTTGAGCACATATACTCTCATATGTATGGCTCCCGTCTCTGTGCCCCCTCTGACCTTTTACCTTCCCTGAGGCCATGCAGTAAATCCGTCGTCATGCCAGCAGCTCTGGAACGGCCCTCTCCACCTCTGACACCTCAGCCGCTCTGCTGGCCGTTATTAACAATCTGCGAGCCACAATGTGACAGATACACTTGGGCCCAGAGTCAGATTCGCTGCCCTGACAGGAACACGCCGAGCCAGTCTGGCTCCTCGTGAGACCTGGAGCTCAGGAATCCTTTGGGGTTATGGATCAGTGGAATTGGGCTCCTGCCATTCTCCAATTCCAGAACAAGCCCAAACCAGTCTAAGCTGAGTCTAGCATGTGCTTTATGTTCTAAAACCCACACTAGACTACAATTGAAAGCACAAACAAACATATGGTCTTAAGTAGTTGCAAGTGGGGATTATAAGATTGCTGTCCGACATTAGTCAGATTTCTGAGAAACCTGATAAAATGAGCGAGAATGGTATAATTACAGCCAGAGAAGACAAGAAAGAAGAATCAGTAGTGAAAAACAAAGGGGTGTTTAGAGACCAGACCAACATAGAGGGCCCGGACTTCCTCCCTACACACCCTTCTTAGTCCTCAGGCTATAGTCTGCACTTTCTGCTTGCAGTCTAAATTATATACCCCAGGAAACAAAATAATGGCATGGTGTTTGGTTTTATTTCATGAGTTCGTCCCTGAAGAACTTCATTCAGGGTTATTTTAGGTGATTTAGAGAAGTACAGAGCAAGTACTTTTCAATGTGCACAGAATACAGTTATTTAATATATTTTTGTATTTTATATATGTATATATATATATATATATATAAATAAATGCACACCATTCAAACATTTGGGATCAGGAATATAAAAAAATTATAATTTATTTCAAGTAAATTCAGTGCTTTTTAATCGTTAAAGAATCGTGAAAAAAAATGTGCCATGCACCAAAAATATTCATATAAAACTGCAACATTTTTCTCTCAAAAAAAAAAATAGCAAAACTTTTTTATCACAAAAACAGTATTGGAAAATTAAGGGATTATGGCAGCTGTTTATTTCATATTATCACTTTTCTCTACCTGCAGCACATCAGTAATGACCACATCCATGGGGAGAAGAAGGAGTTTGTGTGTCGATGGGAGGAGTGCTCACGAGAACAGAAGCCTTTCAAGGCCCAGTACATGCTAGTGGTCCACGTGCGCCGACACACTGGGGAGAAGCCCCATAAGTGCACAGTAAGTTATACACCACTGCTCATCAGGCCTTCATTTCTTTCTAGACTGCATGCATCACCTCATCCCTCACTATGTTTAACTTATACCTACTGTACCTTTAATTGCAAGAATAAAACTCTATTTCTGTACGCACAAGTAGAGCAAGTGATTGCTGTACAGAGATAGGCTTATTGTTTCTTATTTCAACAAACCACCTGATTTTAAACAGGACATGTTTTCACATTTTTCCTCTCGGCTACTTTTTATGCTCCTTAGTAAATGATGAAGGCCCACTGATCTTCTGTTTTGTGCTTTCAGCCTGAGCGTCAGTTTTAGTCGCTTGAGATCCTATTAAAAAGTAAACTTCTGAGCGTGCTGATTGACAGGATGAAGACATAATTAAAGTCTGAGGAGAGAAAGGCGCAATGGGTCTTTATTAAATTTTAGTGAGGTTTCCACACACCCTCCATATATTTACAAGACCTATAAGATACAAGAAAAGGCACCAATGATTTTAATAAGCATTTTTTCGCTTATCTAATGTGATCTTTTTACACCAGTGGCTTATTATTCATGCAGAAACTAAACTTTTATGAAAAAGAAAGCGAAGAAGATTGATCATGATAATTGATAATGATGTGGTCTGAACAAGCAAAAAGTTCAAAGCTACTACTACTACAAAAAAGAATATCTCTGAGGGTAATTCTCTCATTATGTCCAGGAAAAAGTTGCTCTATAAGCAGAAGTATTTTTTTTTTTATTATTAGTATGGTATAATGAGAAAAGTAAAAATATAGCCAACTAGTTTAATGATCCCAAAAAGGGTTCCATTGTCTTTAAGGTAAAATACAATTATGTATCTTACCTTGAAATCAGGGATGAAATATAGTCCAGAAGTATTCTTGACAGGTTTGATGAGATTCACTTATAAAGTTGTTTGATTTTGGGTTCAGATTGATGATGGCTGATGTAATGTCTTGCTTTTTCTCTTTCTCTCACTCTCTCTGTCAAGTTTGAAGGTTGCTCGAAGGCTTACTCGCGACTGGAAAACCTCAAAACTCATTTGAGGTCTCACACAGGGGAGAAACCTTATGTATGTGAGCATGAGGGTTGTAACAAGGCGTTTTCCAACGCTTCAGACCGAGCCAAGCACCAGAACCGCACACACTCGAATGAGGTTCGAGCTTTCAACATCCGTTTCATTATGTGCATTTTGTTTCCCATATCAAGACTCAGACCAAGAGATTTGATTTAATTCAGATTTGATTGCACTCTGAAAGCTATCTGTCTCTTCTTTTCAGAAACCATATGTGTGCAAGATCCCAGGTTGCACAAAACGCTATACAGACCCCAGTTCTCTCAGGAAACATGTGAAGACCGTTCATGGTCCAGAAGCACATGTCACTAAGAAGCAGCGTGGTGATGCACCACCTAAACCACACCCTCCTAAAGGGAATGGAGAAAATGAGGCGCACACAAAGCATGCAAGTGGAAAAACAGATGGGTCAGGGGAAGCCAACAGCACCACCCGAGGAGTGGAGGATTGCCAGCATGTCAAATCTATCAAGATGGAAAACACAGTGGTAAGAATAGTCTGTTTTGTTCTTAATAAATTATTACATAGCTGATGAGATGTTCTGTCAAAGCTTTTGGCTAAAAGCAGTTTTACAGTGTAGAGCAACCATACGTTCCCCTTTTTTATTTTCATTGCGCAAGAAAAAAAAATCATTTACTGTGGTGTGTCATTAAATTTACTGTGGTGTGTCATTAAAACAACATGGAAGAGAAAAAAATGCCTGTTGTTGCTGGTTCTGTTCAGGATGGTGTCAACCTTATTTTATGTAGCAATAAATGGCTAGTTCCTTTTGTTGACATTGTTTTGCATGTCAAATATGCACTATTTACAGTAATCACCTCTCATAGAGAAACGGCATGTTCAGATCTTGCTGTTTATCATATACTGTGTGAAACACTCTTAATGTAGAAATCAAACTAATGTACTAACCATTGCCTCATCTAATAAACTAACCCTTTCCTTTCCTCTTAACTAACTTGCTTCTCTTTGAAAATAATGGACAGACTGTACTGAGGTGAGCACTGCAGCAATGTCTTTTTATGCATGGCAATATTAATACTTTTTTTTTTTTTTTAAACAACTTCTGTTATGTTGGTATAGGTGGCACTCTCAAAATAAAAAATAAAAAAAATTTAGTTTAATGCAAACTATTAGTAGAACAGTTCCAATTTAGAACAACATATTTAATTCCACGAACTTAACCAAGGTTCTGTGACAAATATATCAAAGGAACTGATCTTTGCTCATTACTACTTCTTTATAGATGTATCAGTCCAGCCCTGGTGGTCAGTCATCATGTAGCAGTGAGCCATCGCCACTTGGCAGTGCCACCAACAATGACAGTGGAGTAGAGATGGCCATGCACAGTGGAGGCAGTTTGGGGGACCTGAGTGCTTTAGATGATGTGCCTATAGTCGATTCTACCGGTTCTCCAAGTACTTCTGCAGGAGTGGGTCTCCAGCTGCGTAAAAACAGGGGAGGACTACTAAATCTTGAGAACATCAAGAAGGAAAAACTAAAAACTGTAAGAGACCCCTGCTCCTGGGCGAATGCATCACCTCAGGTCCGAAATACCAAGCTGCCTCCAATACCCTCTATTGGTGAGTACTGCAGCCAAATACGGGTTTATTCATTTGTTCCCACTTTGTGCATTTTGAGAAAGTAACGTTCCTCTCCCAACTCTGTTCTTTAGACTCTCTGCTGGAGACTCCAAACATGGGCAGTCAGATGCCTGGACCTCCAACTCAACGTTTGGGAGACTTGTCTTCGTATGAGATTACAATGCTAAATCAGCTGCAAGAGCGCAGAGACAGCTCCACCAGCACAATGAGCTCTGCATACACGCTAAGCCGTCGGTCCTCGGGTATTTCACCCTGCTACTCCAGTCGCCGCTCTAGCGAAGCTTCGCAATTTGGTGTCCGCAACAACAACCTCAGCTCAGCAGACTCATATGACCCCATCTCCACAGATCTATCGCGACGTTCCAGCGAAGCTAGCCAATGTGGTGGCGCAGGTGGACTCACAAGTTTGCTAAATCTCACTCCGGCTCAACACTACCGCCTGAAAGCGAAATATGCCGCAGCCACAGGAGGTGCGCCACCAACACCTCTTCCCAACATGGATCGCATGAGTCTTAGGACTAGAATGGCCCTGTACAATGACTCGCAGGAAAGCTCGGCACATTTGCGCCATTCCCAAAGTGTAGTCAACTCGAGACGCTGCAGTGACACTGGCTACGGTAACCCTGGCATGATGCCCCACGAAGTTCCGGGCAATCTTCCACGAAGAGCAAGTGATCCTGTACGCCGTACAGGTATCGACCCACTGTCCTTACCGAGGGTTCAGCGATTCAACAGCATCAGCAACATGACTCTTTCACGTCTGCCTGCGATAGATCGACGTGCTTTCAACTTGCAGAGCAACACCTGGTCTGATGGCAGCTTGCATCGTCATCCCTTCAGCCAGAGACCGCCTAGTATTTCAGAGAACATTTTAATGGAGAATATGGCCTCTGATGGAGGTGATCAGCAAGAAGATGATATGGTGCTACCAGATGACATGGTACAGTACCTCAACTCCCAGAATGGAAGCTCTAATCAGGACCCAGGGATTTCTGTCAATGGTGGTCATGCAGTAGACTTCCATGGTAATATGATCTCCCAACAACAGTTCTACGGACAGCGGCGAATGGGCAATGCAAACAACAACGGAAGCCAGGTAGAGCCTGTTTGCTCAGGTCCAGAGCAAACGGGCAATCCACAAGCCATGAACAAGAACAACATGCCAGTGCAATGGAACGAGGTCAGTTCTGGTTCGGTGGATACAACTGCAAGGCTTCCAAAGCAGCAGCAACTTCGAGGGAACCTGACAGTGGTTCAGCAGAAGCAGAACTTTGGCTCTTACCAAGGATTTGGCACCAATCAGCAGATTGTACCATTGAGCCAGAATCTGGCAAATCTGCAACAGGGTTATCCACAAAGGGCTGCTCAAAGGATGAACTCTGCCCAGCAGTATCGGCAATCTGAGCAAGTAAACCCTCAACCGGGATATCGACAGGACCTCAATTACAACTCTAGTCACCGCCTAACATGCAACGTCATGGGTCCACCCAATGGGAGAGCGATGCAAAACCAGGAGATGCAAAATTTCCGATCAAACTTTTCTCATATTAATAACATCAACCAGCAACATTACGTCCCACTTCCTCAGTCAGCCGTTCAAAATGCAGGCAGAGGACTGATACAGCCCAGGCCTCCATCCGAGCCCAAACCTTTAAATAGACAACACTCAGGTTCAGCAATGATTCAGCAAAATGGTTGCTCAGTGCCCAACGCCAACTCCTCAGAAGCTAGCCCAAAGAGACCAGGGGACTTTGGTCAACACAGCAATGGGAATGGCACTATGTACTATTCAGGAGAGATCCATATGTTGGACAGCAACGTTGATTACGGTTCTCCCATGTCTCCGTGCGCAAACCAAGCCACAGTTGCTTCAGTGTCTACAATGGCGTCTCCTGGGGTTAACCAGGTCACCAGCACCGTGGACTCGTCTCAAACCCTCGAGCACACTCAAATAGACTTCGATGCCATTTTGGATGACGGAGACCATTCAAGCCTAATGTCTGGCACATTAAGTCCGGGCCTTCTGCAGAGTCTTTCGCAGAATTCCTCACGGCTCACCACCCCGCGTAACTCTGTTACGCTAGCCTCAATACCAGCAGGTATTGGCAACATGGCCATTGGTGATATGAGCTCATTGTTAACAGCCCTTGCAGAGGAAAGCAAATTCTTAAACATGATGGCTTAAGAATAAAAAAAAAGTTAATCAGGGGCTGCGTTTTAATAAAAAAAATTGGACAATTAAATGGAACAGAATACAGTGAACCGTTTAAGAATGCTACTACATTCTCTAAGGGGAGGAAAAACTTGTTTATGCATATTTTTTTTTCATGAGCAAAGGCACTGAAATACAGTTTCTGACGAGTTAAACTTGCAGCATTTCAGGTGAACAGTCAATTACATTTGCTAAAACAACTGTTGTATGCAACTAGGCTGGCAAAGACCTCAAGATGACATGATTCACAAGCCATATGTTCTATGTAAGTTTGTTAATGCATATTAGTGTACATCAGGGTAATGGTTATTGGGCTTGTCTAAGTCTGATTTTCCCTTTCTCAACAGTGCACTGAAATTCACAAAGTGCCTCACTTAAAAGAACATAAGTATGTTTTTAAACTCATATAATGCTATGTAATCTGGTATGTAGCTATAATAATAGATTTGCTCTGTTTTGTTAATAGTTATTCCATATCCTTCATGCTTTAAATTATGTGTAATGCATATTAACTGCACAAGCTTGTTCAGTGTGCACAGTGCTCTGATGTACCCCCTTGACATTTCTGTTGGGTATTATGAAAAACTGGTGGAAAATACATTTCTGCTCAATTGCTCAAAGATGGTCAATTTCATCGATATTGACGGATTCCCTTGAAGCACGCTCCAGGAGTTACAGATCTCTGCAGTTGCATCTGATCCAGGCTGTGTGATAGTGAAAGACAGCGTTATGTCTCTGAGCTTCAGTCTGCGGAGGCCTGTCAACCCGTGCGTCCTTTGAGATGTCTTTAAAGGAATATGCAAGTACTCAGTGTGCTCTCGGCGGAGATCGCATCCCAATTAACAGGTTCATCACCCTCTTGAGCTTGTGATGAACCACAGGCGCATACTAAAATGACTTCTGCCTTTGATTTAGTACTTTTACAAGAAAATTCCACCAAGGACAGAGCGATTCTGAAGGTCTGAATTCTCAGAGTTTTTTTTTTGTTTTTTTGTGATGCCATTTCCAGAACTCAACATATGTATAGCTTTTGTACATTTTCAATACAGCATCTTCATTTCTGTTTTAACACTGGGTTTGTTTTGTCTCTTATTCATCTGCTATATTGTTACAAAAGCGCTGTAGTCGAATTTAAGAAATAAGAGTGGGAAAAGTGTGGATATTCATTAAAATGCAGTAGCAAAAGGTATTAAATAATATCAGCATTTGCTAGATTCATGTGAATTCATGTCATGTGTATTATAAAAGGTCAGTACACCCCGTTACCTGTGGGACAGCTTTCATTTCTGAATTTGGATGCAGAAGAATTTTGAATTCTGTTCTTTAATGACATAAAATCTTGTTTAAAAAAGAAAACTCCGTACTAAGCACTTTCTACAGTTGGTTTAACTGTAGTTGAATGGGAGTGAATCAGGGGAATGACTGATGTGTATAGGGAGCAAATGATTTGATTCCAGTCTTACAAAAAAATTTAGCTGAGGATTTATTTGATCCACATCCAAATGATTTCTCTTGCCTTGTAATTCTTTATTCTCTCAGAGAAATGATGGAGGAAAAATAGCCCCAGGGTAAATCTCAGAAGTGCAAAGAACAGGAGGATAGCATGAAACTGATGACTAGCAACTGATAAGGCACCACTCCAACATTCCAGAAATGTTGCTCGGAATAAGACCCTAAACCACTGGATTCTAGAATAGAGGTTTGTCCAACAGTACCGTGACATTTTCTGTCATATAATGCATTGGAAATCATTTAATTTGTTGCCGAAGAAAGATTTCTTACCATTATCGGTTTTGAAAACAATTATGCTGCTTAATGGAAACTGATTTCTTTTAGGATCCTCTAATGCATAAAAAAAATTTAAACAGCAGCATTAATTGAAACTAAAAAATGTTTTCATCTTTTGATAAAAAGTCTATCAACCTCTTACACACACAAAAAAAGGAAAAAATCCTTGCTGACCCCAAACTTGTTTGTGTAATAGAAGGGTATACTCATCCAAAATAAGGGCAGTTACCAAATAAGGGTGAACTCTGGACATCTCTGAAAGTCCCAAGGACATTGTGCAACAGTCCCATCTTAGGAAGACATCAGACAGCTGAAAAAAGATCAGTTGTCTGGGCAAGGGGCTTCATTTTTCAGCCAAGCCCCCAAAATATTTAACAAACATTTAGGCATATCTTAGCATCCAGCTTTTATGTTATGCAGCACCTGCTTCTATGCTTTCAAATGATCATCATGCAGTATATCTCTGCGTTATCTTTTTCACCAAAGGCTTCCAGTGTTTCAGGGTATTAAAAAGTGTGCTTCAATTTGACCTTTGACCCTCGGAAACAGATCATCACATTAAATTACATCACTTTACTACAGCCTCTCCTCTGTACTTTCTTTGAGTCAGTCAAGACTTTCCATCAAAGGATGCTTGCAAGGAACACCGGCTCCGCGATCAAAGAGATCTGACCGGGTCAGGGTTTGGGGCGCAAATGCACCCTCTTCTTCTCACCCAGCAATGCTTTGGGTTATGAGAGGCTTTGGGCTTAAAAGACAGGCATGCATGAATGGTGACATTGTGGCTGTAGTGTGAGCTGAACAATGAGGGCCCTCACTTTGATCTGTGAATCCAAGCACAGAGCACTGCACCAGGCAAGTGAATCCGTTGTCCATTCTAGGCCTGTTAAAGTACTTTTTAATTCAGTGTTCTCTCTTGTCGATGTCAGTACTCTTCAGTGAAATGAGATACATTTAAGATATTAGCTTGGAGAAACAAATAGGGACTGAAATACGAATCAATCTCCGTCATTCCATCACTGACCGAGAAACAAGCTCTGAGAGTAGGCTCTATAGATAGGTATTTGCTTGCACCTGTACAACAGAATTCATTCCGGTTGGGTCAAGATTTAGTTTGTTTTAAAGACAAAATTGCAAACCTGTGATTTGAGGGGTCGTGCTGTTTGAAAACAGCTCAGATTCAACCACAAAACCATACCTTGTCTTTGCAAACTGAACTAACTGGATATTATCCATGGTGGGTCTGCTGCTGAATTACAAGGCAAAAAGACTATTTTCACAATTAGGAATACTCCAATTACTTTACACTCCTAGAATAAGAGTTCTTTACTGGCATCTGTGGTTCCATGAGTTTTACCATCCATGGAAACAATCAACTGCAAAGTTGCAGCGAACGCCGTAGAAAAGTTATGCCATAGTAGTCTCACAGGTATCATACACTCCCCCGAGACAAGAAAAAGGAAGTAGTTCTAAAACAAATGGAATAAAGAACAAAACAACCCCTGTTTTCCAAACTACACAATAGTTCTCTAACACTGCAGTGGCCACCACTAGACACGGTGTTTATTGTACTAGTGTAAAATAGTTAAAGATGTATTGCACTGGATTTAGTGCAGAGTTGTTTTGAGCACTGTTTAAATATACAAGTTACTGTAGTTAAATGTAAACATCTACACCCTCCATTAGACATCTCCACCTCATGGGGTCACACGTCGATGTTAATATTCATTGTTCTTGTCTATTATCAAATGAGATTATTTCAATTTCTGATCATCATTTCACGCTTTTAAAGTTCCAGATGGCTATTAACCTAGTCCATCTGATATCCATCATTACACGGCCAACTCATTTCTCACGGTTCACCCTGGACTTACTCCACAGCCTGACAAGGGAAAGTATGTTCATTAGTGTGCTGAGATTTTGGAAACCATTTACTTTATTTAAGTGTGGTGTTTGAACAGGATCTCAGGGGGGCAAAGGATTCTCTTGTGTAGAGCCAGTAAGGAGGAAAAGATCTTTGAAAAACAAGGGAGGGGTTCAGAAGAAATTAGGCTTTTTATTTAAATGTGATCCAAAAGAAGTTTAAAAATCTGAGGAATGCATAGCTGACAGGGAAAAAAATGCTTCTATCCTTGGTGCCATAGCCTATATATATTTTATAGTGTTAAAATCAAAAGCAACAATTGTATGAAAAATGTTTTTACTGGCTTATTAAAGCCACTGTTTATAGAAAGAAATATAGTTGTTGCAAAGTGTCCGTGTTATTCAGTTAGTCTCAAATGTCTTTCAGATCACAGTTGTCTTTTACAAAGTTCTTCGTAACACTTTATTGATCACTTTTCTTAAAACAATAACCACCTCACATGATCATAGAAAGACAAAGTCATCAGAAAATGGCCATTTCAGACAGATTCTGAATGACGTTTGTTGAATTTGGCAGTCTTTTCTATTGTTAAATATAGTAATTTCGCGAACAAATAAACAGCATGAAATGGGCCGCGGGCCAGTGTGGCCATTTTGAGGTCTTTCATGACCCGTGAGGTCACGGGCTGAGGAGATGTAATAACTGATCAGAGTGAGCATGGGGCAAGCAGCCAGAACGAGCCCAATAAATCTGCTTTGCCCTGAGAACTCGTCGTTTGTTTCGGTCTGAATTAAAACAAACTCACATTGTCTACCACAGCGGTTCCAGCTATAAGGGTTTAATTCAAGAGCATGTTGAGGAAAAGGAAGAAAAGGCAGAGGGCACTCATTTATGTTTTATGACCAGGATACACTACATCCTTTATCCTTCCTCTTTACAAGTGCACACGGGTATGGTAATCGTATTTCGGCTTCTGTTGTATGGTAGGCTACGTATATGCTAGCATCTGAAACGAGTAAATATCTTATTTTCTAAATTTAGGCCAATTCTGAGCAGAATAAAACATTTCAACAACATATAAACAAAACTGCTGTTTAATCATGTTCTGGTGGTTATTAAGAAAGGAAACCAAAACAATGAAACTGGACACATTTTTACTAGCAGGCTACTCTGGTAAATTGGCGCTTTGTTAGAACGCAGCCATATATAGATCCGAGAACGCCCTCTAGCGGACGAAATACCGACGACAACTACACATTTATTTTAAAAAAAACTGTTGTGCATCATCTTCATCCGGTAAAATGCTTTCTTCTCAACAGAAACAGAACACACACGATTTTCACATGTTTTTCGGCGCGTTGTCGAGCCTTTTCTGCATTTTTCTTTAAATTATGCAAGCATAGATTTGTTTTAAAATTTCTTAGGTTTCTCAGGTAGGCTGTTTAAACCACAGTTTTACACTAAGATGGGATCATACAATTTTGTATTCTTTTATATTTCTTTTTTTTTTAGTAAAACTGCTGTATATATTTGTGTTTTTCTTGGAGCAATGTGTTTAGACCTCACTAAAGTGAATTGCGTAACATTAAAGCCATTCTGTGTTAAAAGTGGGGTAATGGATTTTGGAAACTTTCTGATTTGAGAAACTTAGGAGAAGAGACATCATTGTGGATTTTAATAACATGTATGTAACATTTGGTGACTTATCTGTTTATATCTGAGCATTCATACCAGGATGCTGTCTAAAAAAAACACATCAAAAGAGTGAATCAGAGGAGTATTACAGACAGTTTTTCTGTTTTGATAAATACATTTTAAAAAAGGAAGTATGCTAAGTAAATATTTACTATATATCCATTGATTTATTTTCAGTGTTGGGGAAAGTTACTTTCAAAAGTAATACATTACAATATAGCGTTACTTCCTAAAAAAAGTAACTTTTGCATTACCTTTGTGTTACTTTTTAAATATGGGCAGAGGTTGAGTGTTTGTTTTTATTATAAGACATTCTATTTATAGCAAATGTAAGCCCTCTCACCCCAAAAAGTGTCAAAAAAAAAAAACTCAGGCTAAATTCACATCTGTAAAGTAGAATACAGAAGAAGAAATTTCAATACTCTTCAGCAAGCACAGTAGTTTGTTTTTGAAGTCATTTTTGCTTGTAAGTGTGGTTGAACTGGTTCATTAAAGGTCAGCTGCAAAGACACTGGTTAATAAAATGAGATTAGATACATTTGTGTAATAATCATTTAATTTTTGCAGATTTGCATCATATTCTGAGTTTATTTTAATTCATTTTGATGAATACTAAATCTGTTTTTTGAGAGTGAGATGAATTAATGCACA
>JAUCMU010000151.1:15450519-15464389 GCA_032275025.1 Enteromius treurensis
ATGTTTTTGTTTTGCATTTAGAATATGTCCAGATATATTTCAGCCTAATAGGGATGCCTGCACTTGATGGCCAATTTTACATGTACTTTGTGTATTTTCAAAATACTGTATTTGTATTCTAATATATTTTTTTAACAGTATTTTGTATTTGTTTTTAAATACATTTTTCCACTGAGTATTTTGTATTTTTATTTTAAATACATTTCTATGTATTTATGCCCATTTCTTGTTGTGGGCCGTTATCGTGTGATAAAAAAAATCTCGCCGTTAATCTATTCACAAAGTTGGGTGGGAGTCTACACTACAAGCTATGGTGACTTTCACCTTTAGCGCGGATCTAAAGCCTAATTACACTGTAGCCTTATTCTGACGGGACTAGTTTTCTAAACTACCGTGCGCTTCGATTCTTATCACCTGTCATCCGTGATCTAAATATACCGTTTGGAATGTGTTGGTTTTAGATGCACAAAACAAAAGAAAAATCCAACTTTTAAAGTCAAAAATATTTCTGTAAATGTTCGTATATTTAAAGAGCACTTTTTAAAATAAGTAATAGTTTTTAAAAGACTATAAAAAAGGCACGTTTTGCACAAAATACAGACTAAAATGCATGTTTGAACTGCTTCTACTTAAAATATCTTGCTCTGACCTGTATTAATATTTTGAAAAGATGCATTAATATCTTAATTTAACTAAGGATTAGTCCTGGTTTAAGATAAGCCATGTTTGTGAAACTGGGCATTGTGTTGATAATAATAATCTTATTGATTTGAATTGTGAAACCAAGATGGCAGTACTGACAAATAGATATTTCAAATATAATAGGGCTTCACTTTTAGTTATTATTTAGGTAGCACATATATTCTGAATGCGTTTGGCAGAATTAAAATGAGCCATTTTAATCTAGATTAATTTCAAAATAAATCTAGATTAATCTAGTTTTAAAAAAAAGATCTATGCCCACCCCTATTATCTACACAAGATGCAACAAAGTGACCACTGTTCATTTGAACATTGTGCCTGTACATCATAAATAGAATGAGGAATCAGTTTACTGCTAACTCGCTCAGTTTACAAGAATTTCCTGTGTAGACATGGTGTTAGTCTTTAGTGTCACATGATGTAATATGCTGACTTGCTTTCCAATCAAGACACATTTCTTAAAAATCACAGACACTGAAAATGGTTGTGCTGCACACATATTCTTGTGAATACATTTGTGATTTTTTTTTGTCTAACTTCTCTAAAATTCACAGACTTTGTTTGTTACTCCTGCAGTTTTATCCCATGATCATAATAATGCCTTCATACAGCGTTACCAACTATGGATAAAAGTCATCAGGTTCGAAGGCCAGCCAAATGTAATTCACAGCTGTTGCATGTCTTCAATCAAGTACCTCAATGACTTCACTAATGTTTCAGTACCTTGGAAACAAACACTCCATCTAGTCAGTTTCGGGAACCTTCTGTTAGAAACTGAGGAATTTTTCTGCAAGTACTGTACACAGAAAACTCTTTCTTCTCTTAGACTTGAATATTTATTATGTTTAACATGTTAAGTAAGCGCATCTGTGTTGTCCGTTTTCAGAACGTTGTCTGTCTTTTAACTTGTCAAAAGTGGTGAATATTTGTGTAAAGAATCTTTTACTGCTAATTTACTAAAATTCTTTGTTTTTTGAATTTTTTTTTCTCCATTTTTTATGTTTTATTAAAAAAATACTGTCATAAGAGACAAAATTAGAACAGTGGTTCTGCATTACTAAAGCCATTAAAATATACAGCTGCCTCTATATATTTTAGAAAAGGGTCCACAAGGGTATTATACTATTTAGGGCTCTTTGACAATTAATAAGTTTAGACTGAAGAACCAAAACCGTTGTATAAGTTGTGGCGAGGCGGGTGCCTCGCTGACGAATCACCGCCTTCCCCCGTCTCTCAAGCGCCGCCCTTCACCAGGCTCCCGACGTGAGTGGGCGGGAGAGAGGGGAGGCACTGGACACCGTTGGCGGCGTGTGATGAGGCGCACGTGAACTGAGTTAAGCCTCATCACCGCCGCCCTTATAGGATCGTCGGTGCCTCCCCTCTGGAGGCCGGTCTTTTCCCTCTTGTGCATGCACGCTATTGTCCTCGTGGGTCCGGGAAGAAGGCAGCGGAGGAACGCGTCGCCGACGACGGAGTAGCGGCCGTCCAGAAAGCGAGCCGATCCAAGTGCGAGCCACGAGAGGTGCAGAGGCGCCGGAGCCGCCATTACGATTGCCGTGAGAGGGGCGAGCCGCCGAGATGCGAGAAGCTGGAACTGCCTGATTCCGCCCCTTCCCGGAACCCTTTCCCCGTTTCACTGCCTGACCCTCACCGAACGTTTAGAGCACAACGAGGACACCAGTTCCCCTTTTTGTTGGACACCTTTTTCCCCGTTGGACACTTTATTTTGTACTCTTTTATTTAATAAAAATCGCCTTTCCGAGGCTGTCGCCACACCCACTGTATATATATATATATATATTAAAATAGTTTAGAGCATTAAAAATAATGTGCAAACTAAATAAAAATGTCCTCATTTGAAGACACCAGGACTCAATTTCTTTAAAAGGAACAGACATGAATGAACAAAGCAAAAGCAAAACATCCGATCATTTGATATCTCTGAAAAGCCCTGAATGTGCTCTTTACAGGACATCCAGACTTAAAACTGTGTCATGAGTCTCAGAGCAATTCACTAAAATATAATGTCTTCATATGAGTCTTAGAGGTTAAATGGTACAATGCCACAAAATACATGCCACAATAACACTATAGCCAAAACAACGTGAACGTGAGTGAACATTTCTTAATTTTGAGACAATGAAAATTACAATGATGCATACTCCACAGTATATTTAAGTTCCATGCATGTTTTTAAAAACATATCTTTTTAAATGATATTTTTAAAGAAAACTATTGTCGTTCTTCACCTTATTAGCTTCAATATTAACCGTTGAACCATTTAAGCCCGCTCTATGTTTTTCAATGAGGAATCCTTCTAATTACAAATTCTGATCAATTTCCTGAGTGAAAGTGTTTAATGTCTTACTAACCTTTTACCTCAACCTGTTACGAAGAAGCCTACAAATTACACACTGTTTAGCGCCATTATATAAATGATGCCTCCTTATATCTATCATTTGTTTTCAGCGAGAAAAACAAGAAAAAACTACAGTACCTGTCCAAAAATTAAAGCAGCGTGTATAAAAAAAAATAAAAAAAACTGTCAATACTAGCAAAACCGTTTTTAGTGTACAGAAAGTCTCTGAGGGAGAGAGTGAAGGCAAAGATCAGAACTGATGCTCATCAGCGACAGGAGACCTTCCTCAATTCAGCGGATGAGAGTGTCTTTATTTTAAGGTCCAATTCTTGCTATCAATGAACTCCTAATTTGCTGCTTATTAATAGTTAGTAAGGTAGTTGTTAAGTGTGGGTATTGGGTGGGATTAAGATTGTAGAATGAGGTCATGTAAAATGTGCTTTATAAATACTAACAAATAGATAATATGTTAATAATACGCATGCTAACAAGCAACTAGGTTATAGTGAGCTGCCGGTTGCATAAACTGTTTAGACTAGTCTTAAATAGGTAGTCACCTCATTTTTTTTCATCATGACTGGTCATAAGTTTTTT
Organism: Enteromius treurensis; assembly: GCA_032275025.1. Taxonomy (NCBI): domain Eukaryota; kingdom Metazoa; phylum Chordata; class Actinopteri; order Cypriniformes; family Cyprinidae; genus Enteromius; species Enteromius treurensis. The sequence goes on from JAUCMU010000151.1 coordinate 15,454,175, forward strand.
AATTCAGTTATGATAAAGTAGACTGTTCTCATTTGTATTGGAAAAATAAGACTAACCCATGGCAACTACTAGTTCTTATGACACAGACTAAACATGGTGGTTAAGTTTATGCAACTGTACTGAAGTGTTACAGATTATATTGCATAGGCTTAGTGTAAAATAAAACAAGGAAATGTTCTGCTTTGCATACTAACTGCTTTACATGTTGAATGTAGAGGTGATAAGCACTAACTAAAACATGCTGAATAATGTTTTTCAATACTTGTGCTATTTATTCATAAACATTTAAAACAAAAAATTAATTGTATTTACTAAAATATACAACAACTAATAATATATTTTCAAATGACCGATAAATCTTGCATTTTAACCAATTTTGGTGGGCTTAATGTGTACACGTAATCTATATTCCTTTCATATGTAGCTTATTCATCTTTTCCACTTATATTTCCTCATAATTACTTTGCCTCTTATATTTCCCTTAAACTCTCTTTAATATAACTCGCACAAACTAACCAATTCGTTGTTAGTTTGGAGAACATTTTAACTGAAGAACCATTCAAAAAGTTCTTGTTGGCCGTGTCTGACTGACCGCTAGTTTTCACACCGCACAGACAAACGCCAACAAACTACAACAGACAAAGTTTGAATGATGACACACAAATGCATTAATAATAGTAAAAAAAAATCAGTCAGTGACTGTAGGTGCAGTGTGAACACGGTTCTTATTTTTAATAAGATTCTAAATAGATCAGCCAACGTGAGCCAACTACCGTTTGTCTGTGCGGTGTGAATTGGCCTTTAGATGCTGAAATGGCTCCGCCTGTTACACAAAGAAGTGGGAGCTGCACTAAGGAGGGCACGAGTTTAGCGCACATGTACAGTACTAACGTAACGTTACAGGCTAACCAACGCAACAAACTGGAATACAACTAGATCAAAGACACTTTCCCTCAGCCAATTGCTTTCGTTAAATTTGCAGCGTTCGTTTATATATTAACGTTTAAGAGCGTGCGTGTAGTTCCCGCATAAACTGATGCATGTGTTGCATCTCATCGACCCGCCCGGCGCGGAGTTAAGAATTCTTCGTCACGAAGTAGAACATTAACCCGAGAAGGTTAAACAGCTTTAAGCAGCGTGCAGGCGGATGAGTTTTCACTCTCTGTGGAGGGACGGACTTGGACTCGTGCTCAGGAATCCACTAGATGTTGAGCGTCCAAATACACACTTGGATTAATTGAAGACATGGGGGAAAAGAAGGGTAACGATGAATGTTTTTAAGTTTGAATCCTTTTAATAAATGTCTCCGATGTGACAGCTTTAACAATTTTGGAGTTTTTTTGTGCGAGACGTACTTGTTTTTTTATTTTTTGTAAATTGGCGCAGACTGAACATTTTTGCAGCTTCATTTTTAAAAGTAGTTGGAAAGGCTAATATTTCCGTGCAAACAAACGTGGTGACATGCATATATCACTTATTTGAGAATGCCAATGCGAAAAAGAGATGCTGCCAAATAATCGATGCGTCTGTGGTAAAAACAATGTTGAGTTGATACAGACCTGCAAGCAGTGGAAATGTGCCTGACTTGTGTGGCTTTATCAACTAAATTCTACCTCAACAAACATAAAGTGCACGGCAGTATCTGGCCTTTTTCCCGTTTCCTATTAAACCTGAAACACAGGTTTAATAACAAATAAGTGCTTAAAGTTCAACACTTACACTACTTGATGTTTGTCTTATCTTTTCTGCTTTAGACAAAGATGTTGATGCAGAGGACCATGGAAAAGGACAGCGCTCACCGGTGATTTATTTTAAATGTTTTTTTAGGAATTTTAGTTAACAACTCAATAAAACTTGCCTCTAAGACGGGAAATACAGATATCTGATGGTATTACTACAGTTTGTAAAGCTACCACACAAGATAGGCCTAGACTGAGTACAATATTGTGCAATATTACACATTGGATGACGTAAAAAAAAAAAGGAATTCAACATAAGGGCATTTTTTTGTCACGTTCAGTGTAATTTGTGCCTTGAAGTCTGGTTAATTTTTTATCCGCACTATCCTTTTATTCTTCTGATATATAAAAATAGAGATTGATTTTATAATCAATGATATTGTGAACTGTGTTTTATTTTATTATCAAAGCCTATTTGTAATCAAATGCTTCTTTGTTTTGTGCTTAGAAATTATGTGGCACTAACTACCCAGTTAGCATTGCCTTCATTGTGGTCAATGAGTTCTGTGAAAGATTCTCTTACTATGGAATGAAAGGTGATCAAATTGAAACATTTTTGCACATTTAAAGAAAACACTGTAATATGATATGAATGTATTTTGTGTATTAATTATTATGCATCTTATTTATAAAGCTGTGCTCACGCTTTACTTCATCCACTACCTTCACTGGGACAAGAATCTCTCTACAGCTGTGTACCATGCTTTCTCAAGTCTGTGTTACTTCACTCCACTTCTGGGCGCCGTGATAGCCGACTCATGGTTGGGGAAGTTCAAGTAAGTCATGCAGTGTTAAGAAACATCCTAACTTAGAGTCTTATCCTATCTGCTTAGTAATGCTTATCGTATTGCAATTTCACATAAGATTTGAAAGATTAGAAGTGTCTGAAATGCAACCTGTAGTATTGTACTTAATACTTAATAGATGAATGATAGGATTTTTTTTTTTCTGTTCACAGAACCATCATCTATTTGTCTGTAGTCTATGTGATTGGTCATGTGGTTAAGTCTGTCGGTGCCATTCCTGATGTGGGGGACAGCACTGTTCATGTGTAAGTTTCTTTTGATGCAGGGTGTGAGGCGGTACAGTAAAATATTTATTTTTCGTAAGAGAAAGGAAGGATAAATACAATTTTGTTCTTTCCTTGTAGAGTTTTGTCACTACTTGGTCTGATCCTCATAGCTTTTGGAACAGGAGGGATCAAACCATGTGTTGCAGCATTTGGTGGTGACCAGTTTGATGAAGAGCATGTAAGTCACAATATAAAATAATTTCAGTTACCGTTGCCACATTTACACTAGTCACATCCATTAAATGTAAAAACGTAATATTTTAATTATTATTATTATTTTTTAATAAACACAGTACAATCTGTGTTTGAGCCAAAGTGTCTTACAATAAAATGTTAAATAAAATAAAAATTACAGAAAAAAAAATACATAACCTAATATACAATAAAAAATAATAGACTGGTTAGCAATTGGAAAATATTTTATATTTTTTGTATGTATTGTAATTATAATATCTAAATTTCTGCAAGTGGCGTTTCGTTTTTAGGAATGCAGTCATTTCGGTTATATCGAATCTAAAGGACATGGGCTAAAAGACACACCTTTTGATGTGATTGTGAACTTCTTTTAACCCTCTTGTATTCAGACTGACGAGAGGAGGAAATTCTTCTCCATCTTTTACATGTCAATCAATGCAGGAAGTGTCCTGTCCACCATTGTCACACCAATACTAAGAGGTCAGTCTGAAGATAAGCTTCACTGATAAGGCTACAATTAATCTTTTAAAGAAGTATACAGCAGTTGTAAAGTGTGATTTATCATGCCAATTAGAGAAACCTTAGATAATCTTTACACTCGAACTCCACAGGCGATGTGAAGTGCTTTGGAGGAGATTGCTACGCCCTGGCCTTTGGAGTTCCGGCAGTTTTAATGGTCATTGCCTTAGGTGAGGGTCCTCTCGATTTTCTGAGAGTTTGAGGTGGAAGAATGGTAGGAATTTGGGAAGGATTGATAATCCCAGTCAATTGTATTTGGGAAACCAACTCTTTACAGAAGGCATGCACGTTTAACTCCTGTCCATTTATTTGGAAATCCCAGTATGTTATGATAGCACATTAGCAAACCCCAATCAGTGTGCCATGAATCCTCTGAAGAAAGAGAAGGGATAAAGCCTTTGTCCAAAAACTGTATGGACTGTACATGTAATGGGTATTTATATATAAAATATATTTTATTGTGGCTGTCTGAAGTGCTAAATACATTTTGGGTCCTCTGTATATTGGTTCTTGCCTTGTGCTGGTGGCTATTTGGATAAAAGTGCCTTCTTAATGTATAAATGTATTTACCCCGTTATTCATATAGCAGTAAAATATATTTTTAAATAGAGACATATCATTTTTAGCAACACATTGCGGCTTAAATGCCTGTATGAATTCATGTTTGATTATTACTGCACTCTAGAGAAAAGCATGCCATTTTTCTACATCACTGCTAGGGTCCCTTTATCTACCTCATTTAACTCATTAGGCATGTAATTAACTTTGGATTTATTCACATAGTGGTGTTTATTGCTGGAAGTGGACTGTATAAGAAAAGTCCTCCAGAAGGAAATGTCCTGGTGCGGGTCTGCAAATGTATTGGGGTAAGTAAATTTTGTCAATGGCTCTACAGCTCAACAGCTTTTGTGTTGCCGAAGGATCTGGAGCATGAAAAGAAGGCTAACGGTCACTTTTTTTACTCTTGTTTTTACCAGTTTGCTATACGAAATCGATGGAAGAATTCCAAGAAGAGCCCAAAAAGGAGTCACTGGCTTGATTGGGCTGAAGAGAAGTACTCAGTATGTTTCAGTTGCTTTACAAGCCAAATCTAGCAGGTTGGAATCTTGTGTTGCTCCAAATTACATTACGATTTTGATGTTTTTACAGAAGCGGCTCATTCAGGAAATTAAAATGGTGTTCAGGGTGCTGGTTCTCTATATTCCATTGCCCATGTTTTGGGCTCTCTTTGATCAGCAGGTAAGTAAATGTTATATTTGTTTGATGTCCTATGTATTTTCTAGCAATCACTTAAAGGGCCAGTAGATCCTCAACTGAAAATTTTGTTATTTAACTAAATAAACAAAATTTATTGAATCCTCATGTTCTTTGTGCATTCCTTTAATGTCTGCTGGACATACTTGCTCTTCTGATCACAGCATTTTATAAGGAACAGAGAATAATCGAATGAGAATTGTAATAAATAAAAGTTCATTAAGAATAGCTCTCTTTGTTCTATGCCAGGGTTCACGCTGGACTCTGCAAGCCACTCGCATGAACATGGATTTTGTAAGTCCTTTCTTATATGATCTCCAATAGAAAGACATTAACACTTTATTGGAATCTGATTATCACACCCCATTTCATCATATTTTTTTGTTATTCTAAGTAATTAAGCACTATGGTAAGTAAGATAACACGATGCCCTTGAAGTGATCAGATGATATTTGTTTGATAACAATAAACAGGCTTTGACATCGTCACCACTGAATCCAAAGGTTATGAATATCTAACATGTTATTGCAGTTCTTGTTGTAGAAATTCAAATGCAGATTTTTGTTTTTGCTTTTAGAATATGTATATCAGTTTAGAAGATGACCCTCAGAATAAAGGGTTCCTAATTTGTTTTACAGGCTGGAGGCTTCATATTAAAGCCTGATCAAATGCAGGTGAGACAAACAGACAGAAAAATCACTGTATAGATGCATACATGCATATGCTACAGCAATTAGTCATTAGGTGTTTATGATGAGATTTTTAATATTATTAATAATATTATAAAATATTTCAATATGACACTTTATGTAATTTTTTCCTTATAATTAATTTTAATAGAATAAAAAAAATATATAAATATATCTATAATTTAAATCTTATTTGTGTGTGTTTAATTTCTTAAAAATCTTAATATGTTTTTCTTAATATGCTACTTATTTTTATATCTAAAAACAAATTAATTAATAAAAAAATTAATTAATTAACTTTCAAAAAATTTCTTAGACTTTGGACCCTTTTGAATGCTTAGCTTTGTATATACTGTACAAAATAAATCATTATATTTGTTATTGTTTATAATAATCTACTGTAAATATCATACAGGTTCATTTGGCAAAACAGTTTAATAAAGTTCTAAATTCAAAACAAACATTTACTGTTTCCTGCTCTTGCTGTACCGTCAGACAAAAATGACCAGTCAGTTTATGGCGGGTTGTAAAAACCTAAGCAACAAAATTTGATTATCACATTTATAATGTAAGTGTTTTCTGCATGTAAAGTTTATAGTGCCATTCAATGGGTGTGTGTTTCTGTGTTGTTAAGATGCTGAATGCTTTGCTGATTCTGGTTTTTATTCCGATCTTCGACATGGGCATATACCCGCTGATAGGGCTGTGTCGGATCAAACTCACGTGAGTGCCGTGTAAATGCACAATCACATAAAAAAGACATTTCAATACCAATCTATCTACTAATACCAGCCTTCATATATGCACTCTAAAGTACCTCCTTAAAGGGATTGAAACAGTTTGATTGATTGACTTTATCTTGTTTATTTTTAGTCCCCTAAAAAAGATGGCTGCAGGCATGATCCTTGCTGCACTTGCGTTCTGTGCTGCCACTGTCGTAGAAATCTACGTCATTGTATGTACATTTTCAAATATTAGATCTGAAGAGCTTCTGTGAAACCACTAAAAGCAGTCATTTCAAGCTTGTCATCATTAACTGAAAGATACATTTCATCTCTTTGGGCAGAAAACTGTTGTGGAGCCGCCTCCTGCCAAAGAAAGCCTCGTTCAGGTTTACAATCTTATGGATTCAGAGATCACAGTGCAGTTTCCGGGACACAATGTCTTCTCAGATCCACTTAAATCATATGAGGTAACGTCATTACGTACTTATAATGTCTTCTCTGTGTGTATTTCCATAATACACTACTGTCATCAAGGATGCTTTAAATTGATCAAAAGTGACAGAAAAGTGTCAAATGATTTATTTGCGATTAATCACATGCAAGGTTTTTGTTTACATAATATATGAGTGTGTGCTTTGTATATTTATTATGTATATATAAATACAAACACATGCATGTATATATTTAAGAAAAGTGTAACGTTAATATGATAAAAATATTTATATATAATATAAAATATTGGAATATTATAAATGTGTAAACGTGAATATTTTCTAAATATATTATGTGTGTGTATTTATAAGTACATAATAAATATGCACAGTACATATATATATGCAAACAAAAACTTTTATTTTGGACATGATTAATAACTTGACAGCACTACTAAATATATAAATGTATATACTCATAAATATTTTCTAAATATATACTGAATGTTTGTTTATTTATATACATAATAAATAAGTACACACACATATATATACAAACATATATATATATATATATATATATATATATATGCAAAAATTTTGGATGCGATTAATGATAAATTATTGTTTGACAGTATACAATAAAAACAAAAACAGTTCTGGACTTTTAATTCATCAAAGAATACAAAGTATACACTTTATTCAAAAACTTTAAATAAAAAATCTTACAAACCCCTAAATTTAAAACAGTAGTGTACATAAGAATATATAATATAGTGTATTCTATGTAATACATACATAGTGAATAAGTTATCTGATGTTGTACAGTTTTGACTTGATTGAAGACATTCTTGTATGTACTGCAGGATCCTTCAGGATACACAAGTCTTCCTCTTACTGGCGAATCCCAGCTCTACACCGTTACTGTCACTCACAGGGGGACCGAACACCAGTGCCCACTCAACTTTACAGAACGCGCTGCCTACAGTCTCTTCCTGCACGCTTCACAAACTGGTGGCACTGTCTGCACACTGGTAAGGACCTAGTTGTGAAATTTTATTTCCGATTTCATCAGCAAAGATTGTACCAGCATATACATTATTTGAATAATCTGAATTATTATTATTAAACTAAAAACAGGTAAAAGATCACATCACCAAATCTGACACCGGGGCTGCTTATCTAAGGTAAATTGATACTAGCAGAACATTGTTTTATATTGTCTCAAGTTACTGTTTAACAGCTTTGTTAAATTTTAGTGCTTGCTGGAATTATCAATACCTGATAAAGCTAACCATTGACAAAACAATGGCAACGGCTTGTTTATCTTTTGCAGGTTTATCAATGCTCACGCAGAGAATATCAACATAACTGTTGGCGCTGAGGAATTTTATGCAGTTGCTAATTATGGAATTTCTCAAAATATTAGCCTGCCTAGGGGAGAGTGAGTATTTTAAGTCTGTATCTATTTTATTATCTATATAGTTTCAAGTAAAGCCATCAACAACCAGTTCTTTTACTCTCTTTTCAGATACAATGGAGTTGTTTGCAAAACAAACTCCGAACAGTATCACATCGACCTGGGACTTCTTGATTTCGGTGCCTTCTATACTGTCATACTCTCAATGGTGGGTGATAAAGTTCAGTTTCTAGTTAATGTTTTTCTGTAACTTTTACTTTACTGCAAAGTTTAAGGTATAGGACGCTGTTTAGTTTATAAGGGCTGAAGTCAATGAGAACTTGGCTGAGGTTTTTACAGGCTAATCTATGAGATTCGCTGCAAAATATTTACTTCATGCAACATTCAGTTCCACAGCCTCTAGTTACTGAAATGTCTTTGTGCCTTTCATATTTCAATGAATTACATATTTTTAGAAGAATTTTTTTTTTATTCATAAAAGATGCATTCAATTGATAAAAAATGCCAGTAAAGACTTTATACAAAATAAATACATAAATGTTGTTATTTTGATCTATTTTGTTCTATTCATATGCTACTGTTCTTCACCATACCTGTGCTTATAATGTTTCTTGAGCATCGAATAATTTGAAAATATACTAAATATATTAAAAAACGTATGTTACAATAGTAAGAGTAATTACATTTCACAATATTAATGTTGGAAATATTTTTGATCAAATACATGCAGCCTTGCTGAGCCTTCTTTTATAAAAAACAAACCAAAAAACAATTGACAACCCTATATATATATATATATATATATATAGTTTTTTTTTTGTTTTTTTTTTAATAAGGCATAACTTCAATTAAAATAATGCATTGCTTTTATGGATATCTTGACATGCTTATCATTTCCACAGGAAACGAATGGTCTAGAATTCAAAAAGATGGAGGATATCCAGGCCAACAATATTCACATCGCATGGCAGGTTCCACAGTATGTCTTCCTCACTGCTGGAGAAGTCATGTTCTCCATCACTGGTTTGGAGTTCTCCTACTCGCAGGTAAGTCCATCACACGTCTTGTACTTTAAGCTTGCATCTATAGATGTCATATTCTCATGCTTTTGTGTTTAGGCACCGGCAAGCATGAAGTCTGTTCTCCAGGCTGGATGGCTTATGACTGTGGCATTTGGAAATGTCATTGTACTGATTGTGGCAGAGGGGGCCGGGATGGAACAGGTAGGCAGTGGGCTTTCTTATAAACACCTGCATGGTTTTAATGCATAAATCCTTCACTGACAAACTGATTTTAAATCTGCAGTGGACAGAGTTCCTACTTTTTGCTGTCCTTTTGGTGGCTGTCAGCATCATCTTCTCCATCATGGCTTATTTCTATACATACGTGGATCCAGACCAGCTGGACAAGATTTTCAGAGAGGACCCAGATGATGAGAAAATGAAAAGTTCTGATAGTAAGAAGAATGAGGCCTTTACCTTGACTGACGTGCCGAAGCAAACCAAGATGTAGCGAAACGACTGGGCTTTGTTATGAACAATTCAGACCCATTAATCGCCAATAAGCTAATTAACTTCTTTCACATCGGACTGTTGTAGCTATGTTAACACCGATTATTTTGTTCCAGGGCATGCATGTGGCATTTTGCTGATCTCTATTTCCCAGGGATCACATTTCAGCTGATTTAATGAAATTATTATTATGCTTTTACTTTGCATGGTACCTTACAAAAAGAAATCTGTTTTTTAGCGGTTACAAAATGAAAGTAATGAACACTACCTTCCCAAAGGTTGTTTTTGAAGTCTCTAAATGCTCCTCTAAGGCTGTATTTATTTGACCAAAAATACAGCAAAAACAGTGGAATATTATGAATTTAAATAACTGTTTTCTACTTTAATATATTTTAAAATATAATTTATTATGCCTGCTATGGCCAAGCTGAAGATTTAGCTGCCATTAATCCAGTCTTTAGTGTCACATGATCCTTCAAAGAATCATTCTAATATGCTGATTTTGTGCTCTAGAAACATTTCTTCTTATTATCAATGCTGAAAACAAAGGCTCAATATTTCTGTGGAAATATCAGAGATGGGGGACTCGAGTCACAATTTTCAGGACTTGCGACTTGCTTGATGGAAGTAAGAAAATGACTTGACTTGACTTTGACTTGA
>JAUCMU010000151.1:15470389-15482726 GCA_032275025.1 Enteromius treurensis
GTTATTACTTTGGAGCGGTTATTATTCGAAAAGAACGAACCTGCAAATGTCTCAACTGACCAATCAGAATCAAGCATCCCAGAGAGCCGTGTAATACTATACAATAACATGATTTCAGTGCCAGGCTATCTTGACACAAGGAGTCCCAATAAGCAATTACAGAGACAAGACAAGCTCCAGAGAGAGATTAGGCAGAAGAAAAGGTTCTTCATCCTCATGTTCTGCTTCTCTCAATGGAGCAAATAACATATCTCAATAGCTGTTCATATCACTGCACTTTCCGTTTCTCATTCGCTCTTTTGAATGCAGGGGAAAAATAGCTTTCTTTCAACAGCTCAGGTTTGGATCAGGAACCCTACCATAAGATGAGATAGAGCTCTTGTCAATATTTGAAGGAATCACATGGTGTTGCTCTAAACCATGCTCATAGAATAAGCCAAATTGGCAGTTTTGCCTGGGGCTTATCTTGTTCAGGGGTTTATTGACAGCCAGTCATCAAAAACTAGTTTCATCTAGTCAAGAGTTCAAACCGGTGCACCGAAATACAATAAAATAGCAGTGTTACGGGTTCTCGTTTATTAAATGGTGACATTCACTCTGCAAAATAGATTTTCAGGGGCATTTATGAGGGCATATTGTTTCTAACATACGTCAAATACTTCAATTGAATCTACTACCTACTACATGACAGATTTCACTGAAACGAGCATTTTGAGAAATCACAGCTGTCTCTGTGACAGGTCTACGATCTGAAAAAATAGGGGAAAAAAGCCTGACTCTAACATTATCCCACTGTATTTTACACAACATGGATTGGTGAGATGTCTAACCTAAAATAAACTAAAACCATTAAAACAGCTTTTGTTAATTAAAAAAGCTGCAATAAAAAAAACGTATGTAAATGATTGAAAATGTTTTACATGAAAACCTTTTATTTTTAACCTAAAATATTACCCGTTTAAGTTAAGTAATAAACTTACTAAAACACAAAAGCAAAATAAAAATCAATTAATACTAAATAGATATCTAAAAAAAAATTTAATTGACAAAAGCATGTAACAAACAGACTAAACCTGTAACTAAAAATATAATGAAAACAGAAAAAATAAAACAAAAACAAACTGCAAATATGGATACATTTTTGCATGAAAACCTTTAAAACCTTTTTTTTAATTTAAATAATTTAAGTAAATTAATTTAAGTAATAAAATTGCTAAAACATTAATGAATAAAAAAATAAATGAAAGCTAAACAGAAATAATAATAATAAATAACTTTATATATAAAAATAAAAGCTAATTTAAAATATTAATTGCAAAATTCAAAATAAATAAATAAAAATTAATTATACTAAAACAACACTGAAATTGAATAGTGTTAGTAAAAATGAATCATTGAAAACTGAAAAATTGCTGATGGCTCTGGCCTGTTTGTCCATTTTTGTGGAGTTTTTGCCCCAAAGCTTGTGTAAATCTTGTGTAAACCTGGTTCTTACCTGCCTTGGATCTGGAAGACAAGATTGCAACCATAAGAGTCAAAGTGACAAGGAGTGTTCGCACCCTGTGTCCCTATCCAAAGTGTGCTGTCTCGTCCATCTCGGCCGGAAAAACCAAAGTCAGACCACACCACATCCTGCAGTTATAATGTTTGTGGTTACAAAGAAAAGAAAAGAAAACAATTTGACCACCTACTGATGTCAATTCTTTTCAATACAACAAACAAGAACCACTAAGAGATGCTACCCTTGAAGGTAGATCATGAAACCATTACCATGTCCAGGGGACTGTAAATGAGATGGTACGTAATCAAGCCTTCAGCAATGTTCAAACTACCCTATTCATCATTTAAGAGAGGCCCTTGTCTGCTCTCGATGCTCTGGCTGGCAGGGAGAATATTGGCACCTCATAAGCATTTATTTTGATTTGCAAAATCTGAAAGCTAGAAATGAACATTAGGTTATTGTTCCCTTGGCTGGGAAAAACAAAACAAAATAAATTGGCACAAAATATCATTAAATGTCCACAGAATGACAATGATGTGCCATAGGATATGTTTTACAGAAATAATAAAACAGCAAGAATTGATTAATTGCTCTTCGTATCTGTTACTCCTAGTGCTGTGATAAATTTTCATGAGATGTTGTAACAACTGTAGGCTAATACACAGTTTCAGAGCGCTAATAAAATAAAGGTAAGCATCCTCGGGAGACACGGCAATACATACTAATGAATATTCCACTGTGTTTATTGATCAAAGCTGATGTCATTGACGTGCTCCTGTGCCGAAGAGCGCCACTTCATGAAAAATTGGTCGCTCTCAAGCATAACTGGCATGTGGAACAAGGCAAATGGGTTAATGTGGAGCTTGATGAGGTCTGAGAGTATGATTGATGGAGGGGGAAAATTGAAAGAGTAGTATCTTGTCCTTTTATTTTAGCAGTCATAAGTACTCTAGAAAAATGTAACTCTAGTATATATACTATATATATATATACACACACACACACAACATATTGCTTAATAATACTACATATTTCAAAAAATAAAAATATATTTAAAGTAATAGAAGAGAATTACTTTTTGGAATGGTTTACCTGAAACATGGCAGGTTTATCCTGAAAAAGCTGGGCAATGTACTTGTAATCAGCATAAGCCCAGAATTCTTTGCAGTGATAGTCAGAAAATGGCCCAACAAGTGATTGATCTTCATTGGCTGTCCAGGACATAAACTCTTTAACGGTTGCTTCGATGTAGAAACACTCCGTTTCAAAAAGAGGAGCTGGTGCAAACAAAGGGGAAAAAAAGCTCAAATTAATAAATTAATGGATTATTCCAAGAGGGTCAAAGCCTGATTTCAACCATTAATTTCACTATAATTTCTATATTTTACTCAGTCAGTATTACAGATACCAAGGTTACTTATTAATGATGATTTTACATAGAAAACAGTACATGACAAAAAATTGTGTTAGTGTCAAAATTTAGAACAGTTTTCTCTGCTTGACATTTCATACTCATTTCCCATATTTACATTTCACTTCAGTAAAAAGTGAAGTGAGGATTATGATGGACTGTCAGCTGTTTTTTAATGGTTTGCCAAAAACTATCTGCTAGAAGTGCCAAGGCTAACTATTACCGCTTCTCACTTCTGGCAATTATTGTAATTTCATTGTTGTTTAATTTGCTGCATATGTCTCAATGATGTTTCCTTTAAAGGAATTTCACACATTGTGATAGTGAGTGTGTGATGTGAAATTTCTTTATGTTCTTTTGACAATCTTGGGGAAAGGTTACTCAAAGCATTCTAAAAAAATATTATTCCATTAAGTACACCACCTTCAGAAAGTATTCACACCCCCCACACACACAATGTTTCACATTTTGTTTCTGTTACATTTCCGTATTTTACCACACTTATTTTATTGCTGTCAGTAACACCATTACCCATAACTACCTGTGAATTGAATGAAAATAAAATAATAATGACAAATGTCCTGATTATGTTTTAAAATGACAAACTGGGCAAATGGAGTTTTTACCTGATCATACCTATGAGAGGCTGTGTGATGTTTGTGGCTTACCCATATCCGCAGTCCTTTTCCCTAGACGGAATTGAAGCCTCTCTGTAAGGCAAGTTGACATATGCTCCACATTCCAACGCAGTGCTGGCCAATCTGTGGTCATGTCCAGGAACACAGCAGGTTTCTGTAGAAACTGGACAATCCTCCTCACCTCTTCTGGAGTAAAGGGTTTTGAAGCCATTCTACATAAACAATGAGATAGGAACGATTAAGATGAGAGGATTTTGTCTTGTATAACACAGATCTTATCTTTCAGATAAACTGTAGGAGATTCACTTTAAAGCACTCAGATAAACACATCACAGTCACTCAAGTGAATCACAAAGTCAAAACCATCTAGGTCGAATCAGGTTGTATGTGAACTTACAAACGTACAAACATGCTGCAAACACTTAGATTTTTGAATCTACACACATATAAGCACACCTAAAATCCATTTTCCAGCTAGTAAACAAAACTCACGTGAGACTCGCCGCTGTTTTTTCTCTCTCAAGACACGGGAAAGGAAACAACGGCCATGTTGGCTCAACAGAAGAGCTGAGGTGCCCTTTAAGTTAAGGACCAAGTTGATCCAACATGGAGAACAAAGACGTTCGGTTTCACACGTTACGTCAATTCCGTCTCGACCCAGCGCATGCGCATTAAAGTTTGGAGGGCAGCTGAGAGTGTCATCGGTTGTTTTTGTTTCGATGGGCAGCTGACAATTGAGCCACTGCCTTAGTTTTTAATGTGGCATGTTAAATACGTTACCGGATAGCATAAAGACATTTTAAAGCGTTACCCCACGTCTTTACAATGGGTGCAGTGGAAAGCACCGAAGGAGAAAGGGAGCCTTTGCTGGCTCCATCCCAGCCGGCGATAAACACACAGCCTGTTTTGAGCAGGGTGTACGGGAGAAGATGGCTGGTTCTCACCATGTTTTCATTGTTGGGTTTTATGCAAGGACTTGTGTGGAACACCTGGGGCCCGATCCAGAACTCCGCCAAACATGTGTTCGAGTTCTCATCGACAGATATCGCGGTGCTGGTACTGTGGGGTCCAGTGGGTTACCTGCCCTGGCTGTTGTTTATTTGGTTGATGGATAAGAAAGGTGAGATGGTTTGGCTTTAGTTTTGTCATGGCAACCACATCTGTAAATACAAACAATTGATAATAGACGCAGACAGATTTGTTGATTGTGTAATATCAGCCAGTTTGATCATTTCAAGGTGTCATGCATGCACACATTCTTTTATTAACAAAATTAAGCTCTGTATCATTACCCAGTTGTTTAAATCATGTCATTTGTCTTTTATATGTTGTTCACTACAACAGAGGGCTTTCAAACCACACATCCAATTCCAAATTATCCTTTGTTTTTACTATTGACCCGTAATCATAATTCTGTTCGACCATCCTATTAATACATCATTGTGTTTTTTTATGACAACGTAGTTATTTGTGAATGTAAATGTACCTTTTGAATATCTGAATATCCCCTTACGGACTTGCATTTGTGTGGACAGATGGTAATGTTAACTTCGTCAAAGTGCATCATTTTTGAAAAAATTTAAAATTAGGGAAAACTTATGTTTTACACAATGATTGATGTGGGTTAGATGAGCCACAAACTGCACAGAAGAGCTCCATATGTCAGGTGATATAAAAAGGTAATCATTAAAAAGGTAGTTCATCACATGCTAGGCCACAGAACCAGTTCCTTAACATCATATGACACATGTCTTTATGTAACGTCAGAGATGCCACATTTGTATTCGTGCTTGTCATGACAATTTAATGAGTTTCTCAGTTGAGGAAAGTACATCCTTCGAGACCTTGAATGCAACGTAAAATAGACAAAAATATCTAATAGTAAAATGGAAAATATGTTATTTTAGTTTCTGGCTGGAGAGGAACGACTTTCAACTTGTGCAACATGTGCTGTCCCTTAGTTGATGTCAGTACTTTACAGTATGCATGTTATATTGCTTATTTTCAGAATCTCAATTCCTTTTCCTTCTATTTTCATACGATTTCATTTCTGTTTTAGTTCACTTGAGAATTCGTCTGCACTTTTTGCCAGTAGGGAAATATTTTACCTACATTTCTATTATTTGTATTTAAATGATGGGCTCTATACCAGTGCTTACACTGGTCTGGAACCATCTAAAGGTCCACAAAGTGTCTGTGTAATCAATACATTCCAATAAATTCAAAATTATACATCCTGGGGATGCACAAATATTTAACTGAAACTGAAAATTTTAATCGAAACCAAAAATAAAGTTGGGTAACTGAACTTGGGATGCTGTTCAGAATGGTGCCTTGTTCACACTGCAGTAAACTAAAGCCTAATTTTACGAATTTTACACATTGATATTCTTGCAACGGGGTTAGTCCATGCTGATGTTTTAACTTAAAACCATTATAAAATAAGGCGTTTACGCTATCTCTAAGACTTGGTAATGTAAAACAAATGTCTTATACACCTGGGGTCCGTTCTTCGTACCTCGCTAACTAAGTTAGCTGGATTTGACGATTTCGCATGATCTTGGATCGTTCGGTTCTTTGACGCTCATCCGGGACTTGCTGTCATAGCAACAGGTCTGTAAGAGTAAGCCTGCTTGGGAGCAGGTTTGTTTCATGTAAACAGGATTCAGGCTGCGCTCCTGATGGGTTATGATTGGTTGAAATGCGGAGATCACACCTGATTAGTTAAAGAGTATGACTGACGCGGACTGACTCATGTGGGAAAAGAAAAGTATCTTGCAAGAAAGTTTTTATTTATTGCTAAATTCAAAAAACATACAGATAGCACAAAAAACAAATTATCCCTAAAACTGACATTTGAACATACAATAACAGAAAACTCTTTAAAGAAAGAAAAGGAAGGGGGGAAAAAAGAGAGGAAAAATGCAATAAAGGGCTATTTTTTTAAAGGATAGCCTACACAAAACGTTTAAGTGCAGAGCAAATACCCACAGTTTTCATAGCTTTCTTATTAGCAGATTCAGAAATCAGATTAAAGTAATTCTCCATGTCCATCTTGCAAGAAAGTTCCTATGACGATTTACATTTTTATATATATATATATACATGGATGGCTGTATTTACACACACATACAGTATATGTATACATGTGTGTGTGTGGATGGCTGTGGTCATCATTCATGTGTTAATCGCTGTGTATGTCTAATAGTAATCACATTCTTTATTAACACTTCAGTGCACTTTATTCCAAATCTTGGTTACCGAAATCTTTGCTAAGAAAGGCCATTCTCTCAACAACAAAAAAACCTTCTAACCATGTTTTTTGTTCTTTATTGTGAATGAGAGCATTTTACCTTCCCTTTTGTTCTTAATACGAAAGCGATTGCCACAGGCTGTGAAAACCACGTCTGCCAAAAACCACAGGCCAGAGTTTCTATATTAAACTGAAATGTTTTTTTGCTCCTGTGCATAAATCCAGAAAAAATGCTCATGGAGTAAAGATTTTTCTTATGGCTTCGGGACACAAACCTTTATATATATATATAAATAAGTGTGTATATGTGTATATATATGTATAAATATATGTATGTGTGTGTGTATATATATATATATATCATATTTAGTTCTTTTTGGTGGTTAAAAGAAAATAACCATTCCCTTCTGATTTCCTACGCCTAATATCTTACTGATAGTCATGCATCATTTGCTGGTATCTTGGGGATAGATCTACATCAACAGCTTATCTCATCAGTTAAGCAAAGCTTACAAGGTATTACATCCCTCTGATATATATTCTTTCCTTCCTCTCTGTCTGGTGCCAAAGGTTTGCGAGCGTCTCTGCTGCTGTCAGCGTTCTTCATGGTTCTGGGTGCAGCGTTAAGAAGTGTTCCTCTCAAAGACCTGTACTACAGACGCTGGTAAGACTCTGCTGCACAATGTTATGCATCATTTATTAAAAAAACTCCCTTTAGCCAAACTAGCTTTCAATGCTGATTTCTTTTCACTTGTGTAATTATGCAATTCCTCAGTTTCCCAGTGTGATAACTCATGTGAAGATCAGAGATTGCTGTCCGAACGTCTTGTGTTGCCAAACATTGGAAGTGAATTTATTACATGATGCCTCACTGCGCATGGAACGTTACTTTAGAGCAAAATTGTAAAAATCAAAATTGAAATATTTAATAACTTGATCTTCTGGTGAAATGCCAGAACTTTTTTGTCTCGCAACACTTCTTTAGTAATTTATGCTTCCATCCAATCAACAAGCAGTGGATAGAACCCACGATATAAGTCACAATACAGATAAATACCTTCTGTTGTTCTGTGACGTACTTTATGCTGTGCAGACACTGTTGTCATTTTTCTGATACACGTTCTTTAGGTTGGTGATGCATTTCAATACTTTCTACTGTTTAAGGTCTAAATGTGCACATCCAAGAAATATTGTTCGCGGTCTGCGTTTGATAGCTTGAATGGCTCATATTTTAATGTTTGCTTACGGCTTTTTGTGATTTAGCTCTTTTTGTGGGATTAGATGTAGTTTTTGGCTGCTATCTAGAAAGCAGGTTGGACAGTATGTTCATAATACAATTTTATGATAAATGACAGTGAAGACTTATTTTCAGAATATTTATGCCGACTTAAAACTCACTGCAACATATGACAAAAGAGCGTGTGTCATGCATTTGCGAAGTCACATGGTACTGTTGCAAGTTAAAGATGTGACAATTTTTATTTGCTTAAATACACTTTAACAGGGCGACTGCGTTCTGTTTGCCTTAGATTAGGATTCTTTTACCTGTAAAATTGGATGTTCCTGTCCTCCTCTTCTGTGCTTTGTGTCCTCCATTTCCATTTTCTCTCGCTCCTCCTTATCTCTTTAAGCTTTCTCATTCACACATGGTTAACATCAGCACATAAAGAAATAACTAAAGCGAATTTCTCATTGCAGTCGTAAGAAAAGGAAACAAACCTTTTCTATTATTACTTCTTTTGACAAAGAGCTAACTACGCCACCGATGGACATTTAAACAAGGTTATCTAAATGACACTAGAAGCATGCAGCTTTGTTAGTGAAGTCAGTTGACAATATAATACTAAAATCAGACAGCAGCGAGCATAAATCATATTTTATTATATAAAATAGTTGGTTCATTGAATTTAGAGAATGTGGGTCTGGTCGTGGATGGCTGAGAGTACCATATTATTCATAAAGATTGGCATATTTATCTGTATGATGTTATTTCCGTCTGTATGTAAAACATTATTGTATAAGTGTGTGTATAAGGGCCAATTCCATACAAGTACATAACCACTATACACCACTACCAAGCTTTTTTTTTTACACACATAAAACATTTTTCGAACATTGCATTCATTTTATCGTTTTATTCTTTTTTTTACTCATTATTAACTTAAATGCAATAAGGCTACATAGCTTCGTTTCACAGCTCCCACAATCCTAGAACACACAGTGCCACATTGACCTTCTTGGTTATATAATCTAAAATTGTGCATTTGCTTGATATGTAACAGGAAAAGCTTTTTAAAACTGTTGAGAGACAGCAGAGGTTATGTTGATTGTTTTATATATTTATATATTACACTACAAGCACATTTAAGCACAAAGATACATCGCAAGCAGCTATTGCCTGCAATGACTGTTAATGTAATGGCTGATTTCAACACAAGGGCACTTAATGTGTCGAATCTATTGATTCATATAAAGTGACTCAACTCTATGTTATGTGTTTTATATTTTAGAAGCTGGTGCACCTTATGATGTATTGTTTCAGTACATTTACACCACCAGCAGACATTATTCAATGAGCTGTCTTCTCTGTACGTATAGATCTCTCAGAAATGAGCAGGTGCTAGGAAGTACATTAGTTACTGGTGGATTGCTTAGTACAGACCCCACGACTCAGTGTTTAACACTGCCTATGTCATGAGATATATGTGTTGCAACTCGTAAACTCGGGTTTATGGAGAGCTACTGAACGCCTCAAGCGTAGATCAGAGAGGAAGTAGAGACCATGCCCGTCATGCATCATGACCTGCTGACTTCAGCTCTGAATTGAGCTACCACTAGGTGTCAGCACCTGCGTTAATAAAGTGTAAAAAGATGTTCATTGAAAAGGTAATGACCATCTTGCATATCACCATGTGACTGGTGGTAATCATGCATGCGCCACGCTAGAAAGAGTTATTCTGATTTAAATATTACATTTTGTTTCAGAGTTCAGAGTGTGAGGCTGAATTGAACTACATCAGTTATTTCAGTTTAGATTGCTTATCCTGGAATTGTTTTTGATGAAAGTTGTTTACATTTTTAACAGAAAAATGATGTAGCCTAATTGTTTAATATTTTAAAGTATTATTATAATGTTTATTGTTTATCATTTTTTAGAGCATTACTTTTAATTTGATATAATTTAAATAAATGTCTATTTTCTTTCTTTTATTTTAAGTAATTTTAATGAATCTTGCAGCTATTTTCTGTACAGTAGTTCATGATGATCTCACACAAAGTTATCTTATTGCTTCAGAAGACTTGGAATATATTGCACCTCAAATGGACTAGTTGTATAATGGTTTTATAGGGGACAGGTGTAATTACGGCATGAATGTTATGCAAAAGAATAGCGTATACATTCTTTAGAACATTTCTTTTTGTGTACTGTGGGTAAAAAGAAAATACCAGCACACACCATATCTGTTCACAACAATGCAAAGAACAGGACATAATGACATTATATAAATTTTTGGTGAACCTTTTTTTTTTCCCTTCAGATTTTTTTTGTTATTTTTATTAACCTCAATCGTAGCTTTGGCTTGGTGTCAGAATGACAGATTCAGTCATGACAGAATGCACCAGCAATAAAAAAAAAAAATATATATATATATATATATTTTTTTTTAACAATGCCTTTTAATTACAAATACCAATGTTTAGTCTCAAATTGGCAGCGATTTGTGGTTGCAGCAGATTGTGCATTTGTTTTGTTGGCGATGAGGAGTCAGTTGATTAGAGCCACAGTGTTTTTTGCAAGTCAAACTGAACAGAAGTTTAGGCATTCTTTTAAATGAATAATCTTACATTTTCCCTCTGTAAATTAACATAAGGACACAAATATATCATGTCCTCATTGGCTGTGATTTAAAGGCTGGCGCTAGGTTGTGCCGATAGATGATAGTATCATGTATCGACGATAGTCAGAGCTATCAACGATACCAGATGTCTTTGTTGATAGTCAAGACGATATTGGGCTCATTCTCCTACTAATGAATACAATTATTATTATTATGATTATTAAGCAGCCTATTATTAATGGGCTACCATTATCGATTTGCCCCACTATTTCACTCAGCGCCGCACATACACACAAATTAGTGCTAAAAGAGACATCTTTTAAACATCCTTAACCGCTATGTTTTCTTTTTGGTTTTCTTTTACAGCACATTAACTAAAAAACATTGTTGCTTGTTCTCCATCATCGTTATAATAATTTAAAAAAATGCAGTTAATAAGTTATCAGTCTAAAACAGGGCTTGTCGTGGGACGCGCGGTCCAGAGCGCTGTGACTTCTGTAGCTATCCGTTTAATTCTGTGAAAATACTTTCATCTTTAAGTCCAATATTTAGTGTAAAACTGATGGTCTTTAAAATAAAACTACTTGTGATTTTCAGCGTGTCTGAAACTGATTTTTAAACTGATAACTTCTGTGAGGATGCAGCAAACTTGTAGAAAGCGGGGTCCTATAATAACGATGTATGACTGCTGTATCCGACTATATGAACTAGCTGTTTTAAATATTTTTATGTTTAACATGTAAGTTTTCTATATGTTTGAAGGTATAGTATTTCGGTTACTGGTGCTTCCAGGCACGCTCTCTTTCTCTCTCTCTCACACAGTTTAAAATCATCAAATATCCTGTGATAAGTACAGAGATCCTCTCTCTTGCCCCACCCCACCCATACACGATAATATCGTGCATCGGTGATCTCACAGGCTGGCGATATGAAAGATGACCATATCGCGCAACCCTAGCTGGCGCTGTGTTTTAGATTCTCCCAGGTCTCTCTTTTATTCTGGCTTTGATGTTTAGTTGGAATATTTTACAGGACCATTATTGTTTTGGTCAGTATAAAGCAGTCCATTATAAAATGTTTTACTCAGGTTATAAAATGTGCATTCAAATCCTGTTAACCCAGCAGTTTCATTAGAAAGCAGAGAATCCTCCCTGACATTGTTCGTGCTGGATCAGAATCATCTAAGGCTAAATTGCCACCCCTCCACTACTCTCACATTTTTTTTCATGCGTAAGACTCATTTCTCCCTTTTCATCTCTTACTTTGATTCCAATTCGAGGTTTAGCAGATTGTCGCCTGAAGAAAAATCATACGACCATCCAGTAGAGACCAACATGAATAGTAAATAATAGCGCTAGTTTTTTTTTGTGTGTGAACCGTTTTTGTAATCAGCCCTATTCTTGGATTATTTTTATTAGCGTAAACCTTTACTTGATGCTTGGTGTGGTGTCAAAATGACCGAGATTCAATCATGTCAGAAAGTAGCAGCAATACAATTTTTTTGGCAAAGCCCTTTGGTTTGCAAATGCCAGTGGTTGTTCTCAAATCAACAGCGATTGTGGTCGCAGCAGATTGTACAATTGTGCCTTTGTCAATTTTTTTTGATTGTTGTCTTGGCGTGGAGACACAGTGTTACTCGCAAGTCAAACTGAACAGAAGTCAGGCAGTTTTTTGACTTCAGCATGGGTTAAATAG